>JARLTB010000316.1:4512500-4625000 GCA_030141615.1 Unio pictorum
TATATGTGCCTTTAATGCCTTCCTACATACCTTTTGATCTAAACATTACATGTACATTACATGTGCATACCTTTTGATCTAAATCCTTTGCATCGCTTGCACACATATCTGCACACCCATTGATATATACATTACATTGAGAATGTAGCATGTAAGCTCATGGAAAAGTTAATTAATTTCTTTAATTTGAAACTTTAATTACGGCCAAAATGATCTTTTCGTCCCACCTTATAGCAACCGTTTTGCTAACCATAGTTACTAGTAACACTTTACGTCTTGAAATAATATGTAAACAATACACGTGGTAATATAAACAAGTACACTTTTACAAGCCAGGTAAGTAGGTGCCACTTCAGTGTCATTTTCATTTGTAATATTCTATTTCGAGAATTCCATCTGTCCAGTTGATCGACTCAAACTTTATTAGTTCATTATGTCATAACTGTACTCCTTTTCTCAAAGGGCCGTCTAATAGCTCAATAGCTACGTTAACTAGTAAAAGGTTTTAGGGGCATGAATACTTTGACAACGTACAGGATGCTTTGCGAGAACGTGTAATCGCTTCGTTCTTCTAAACCTTTATATGTTAGTCTTCATTTCCTGTATCAGTCCGTCAGTGGTTCACTTTAACAGCTCCTTTCATTCATACTCATGTGTCAGAACATTGCATATATTTAACTTTGTCCATGATAAAAGTTTCACCAAATCTGCAAATCTTGGTCTTAGAACAAACTTTGCGTGACATCGGTTCAGATGTTAATTAACACCCTGATAGATTAAGGTTTTGGCTTTATTGTTCTGTAAAATGATATCTGTCCTGCTTTATTCGAAACAGCGATCATGTTAACTACGGGATTTGAAAATGGACACGATACGCCAACTATAACATCCCCACATATGAGATTGTTTGTCTATTTAGACAGGCTTCTTGTCACCATTTTAATAAAAACACACGTACACACATGCACGCACACCATACATGTGATTTTACTGGCGGAAGTACAAAATACCGTTTTAATGGTCTTTTACCGCGCAGATTGTTTATAGCTGAAATCTACGGCTTTTCCAGCAAAACAAATTTGGGGACAAAAATTATATATCGAGTCTTTGAATAAATATAGGCCGACCTTCAGAGGAGCTGAGATGGAAAAGAGGGTCCAAGTCATAATTATTATGTGCAGAAACACGAATTTGTAATCTGAGATTTTGTAGTTCCTAGTATTGTTAGTGTTGCTCACAATGTTTTTGGAAAGAATATTTAATAGAAACTCATATATGTGTTTTGTTTAATTTATGTCAAAATAACAAAATATGCGATATATAAAACACATAAATACATCTGAAGTCTAACTTTACATTTGCTGTAAGGGATGAAATTAGCTTGAAGGAGTATTCGACGGAAGTCAGCTGCCTAAGAAACTAAACTTCAGGAAAATTGAAGTTTGAACTGTTTGCAAAGTTATCGTGGTTATTTTGGCATTGCCCATTCTAATGCTGATACAAATAGAACATTATTCTTCTCAAAATGCAAAGTAATTCAAGGTAGATAGACCAGAATATTACTGACAGCCTGTTTAGTGTGAAACTTTGTACTCACAATCAATGCCATTCAGTGATCTTGTGTGTGTGTGTGTGTGTGTGTGTGTCTGTGTGTGTGTGTGTGTGATTTAGATTTTAAGGTAGCTTTAAAAAAACAATCAGTCATATTGCTACGATGTCTGCAGTGTGACAATATATAGTGATGTTTAGCACTGGAACATGATGCTGCAGATATGTAGCATGATGCCGCACCCAGTCTCATTATCCAGACACCAGGCCGACCAAAATGCAAATTGATTCAAGGCAAATGAACCAGAATACTAATGTCATTCAATGACCTTGTGATGACAACTAAAAATGTCTGTGGATTTTTTGTAAAACATATTTGCAATGAAATATGAGCTATACAACTTTTCCTCTTTCTACACAGATTGGTAATTTGTTCATTATTGTTGTAATATTTTCACTTAAATTAAGATATATCGTCACAGCATGCTGCTTTTATTGTAAATGAAAATGCACGTATTAAGAACTAAAAATCCATTTGTTTTCTTTTCAATCTTTTCAAACACGTACAATTGATGCCGATATAAGAAAAAAACATGTTTGCTTAGAAACCAGCATACTGATCAAAGTTTGTAAATATACTGTTTTGATGTCCTATTTATGTTGCATGTAAACCCCCACACACAGACCCCCCCCACTCACACCCACACCCCCCACACCACTCACACACAAATACACACAGACACACACACACGCACCCGACCCCCCACTCACACAGACCCCCCCATTCACACCCATACACCCATACACACACGCACTAACACTCAACCAAGATATTTCCTTATGATTTCATCATCTTTTCATCACAATTGTAATTTTGTTAGCATCTCTCAGACTGCTTCGTCATTTATCTTCCAAATGACATAATTTAAGTTCTTGATGACAATAATGGCCATTTAACAAGGTTTTAAGTGACATATAGTGGCTTTTAACCTGATTGCCATCAGCGCCAAAGGATAATAGTTTTCTGCATTAGCTGAAATTCGAACTGACTGCTGTTTCCGTCATATGACATGGACCCAACGTATATTGGTAATACAATTTACATGCGTTTATCGATTCAGTGATATAACGAACACACGGATATTACATTTTACAGGTGTATAGCGATTCAGTGGAATAACGAAAACAAGGATGCTAAATTTTACATGTGTATAGCGATTCAGTGGAACACGGATGCTAAATTTTACATGTGTATAGCGATTCAGTAATATAACGAATACAGGGGTCCTTCATTTTACATGCGTTTAGCGATTCAGTGGAATCACGAACACACTGATAATAAATGTAACATGTATATAGCGATTCAGTGGAATCACGAACACACTGATAATAAATGTAACATGTATATAGCGATTCAATGAAAAAAAGGAACAGACGGATACTAAATTTTACATGTGAATAGCGATTAAGTTATATAACTAACGCACGAATACTAAAGTTAACATGTATATAGAGATTCGGTGAATTAGCGAACACACATATACTAAATTTTATATGTGAATAAGCGATTCAGTGAATTAAATAACTCAAGGATACTAAATTACACATTGTTTACAACGATTCTATAAATAACGAACACAGGGATATTACATTTTACATGTGAATAGAGATTTAGTGAAATAACGAACACAATGATACTAAATTACACAATGTGTTCAGCGATTCATTGATATAACTAACGCACAGATACTAAATTATAGAATGTATACAGCGATTCATTGATATAACTAACGCACAAATACTAAGTTACAGAATGTGTACAACGATTCATTGATATAACTAACGCACATATACTAAATTACACAATGTGTACATCGATTCATTAATATAACTAACGCACAGATACTAAATTACACAATGTGTACAGCGATTCAGTGAAATAACGAACACACGAATACTGAATTACACTATGTGTACAGAGCGATTCATTGATATAACTAACGCACATAACGAATAAACTTGATGAATAAAAGAAGTTAGAGAAAACGTCTCATTATTAACCAAATTATACTATATTTGTCCCGCAAGCTCCTTATGTTCACATGTATTAAGCGCAGGGATGTCATGTCAGCTATTCAAGTCTTAAATGTTAGCATAATGATAATTTCAAAATAAATAATTTTATATTAATTGGCCTGGAACGTCTGAGTTAATAGTTGCAGCTTCGTGATTTAAGTAGAAGGTAACAATGTCTTTTCTTACAGTAACTAACATCTGTGCCGGACTAGTCCCATCGAATATTAGTCATGTTTTCGTGACAATTTTAATTCAGTTTTAACTTTTTTTTGGGCACTGAAATTTAACTTCGGTACGATTCTACGATATGTGTTTAATGGGAATATGGCGTACATAGAAGAGGTCGTTCTACACAATTCGCAGGTCTGACCATTCGTTTTAGCTTATGTACTTCAACGAGCCAAATATAAACAAAAATAATCTGTGGTCACCATCAGCTGGGCGAACTGCTTCTGACCCGTGTTATTAACATTTAAGAACAATAGTTTGTTTGATGACGTGGTTAAACAATGTATTCTGGAGAATAGCTAAACGCATGGGAAACGGGTTATATACTTCGTGTTGGAGACGACCTTGCGGAATGAATAGGCTACCTTATAAACTGGGTGGAACTGAAAACTTCATAGACCCAAATCTATAATAGCATAATGTACCGGTAGCTCTGGAGCTATGCTAGACGTAATCAGTGTAACAAAAATATAGACCCTACTCTACTGGTACATAATGACGATCACGACCTGTGTTGCTTGTAGTTGGACCCGAATTATGCTCGAGTATTCACTGCATATTATAATTACACCATTTCTTTAAAAATATCCCAGGTATCGTTTTCATCTTGTTTGAAATATCGTATCTACAGAAAGAAGAAAGAAAAAAGACGACGTTTTCACGCAGATATTTTAGATTTATAGAACTATGTTCTTCTATTTGTTTTTGGTATAAGACTTAATAAGATATGCATTTTAATTTATCACAGCACCCTAACACTATTTTGTGTCATGATCTCATGACATAAAATGTCAAAGCACAGTTAGCAACGTAATATAACATATTGAATAGTCATTAGCACTGTGTTATAAATACAGCATAAAACGTGAGTCGAAAACACACGAAGTTTGTCAAACGATATATGTAAAACTAGTGTTGATAAGACACGAAGTTTGTCGAACGCAAAATGCCGAAACTTTTTTTTTATCTGATGGACATGACAGTACGCTTACATGTCAACTCGGTTCACACGAGAACATCCACACAACTTGCTGATAATTATCGTCGTTGCAACTACTCTAACTTATAAACAAAATTTTAAATAAAAAAGAAAACGTAGTAATCTACATTAGTCCGTACGTGCCTGTTTTGTTTTTCTTCAACAAGTCACGTGTCGGGTCTAACCCATGTGACTGAAGAAAGCTAGTGACCTTCTTGTCATAGATGATAAAAACGTTTTGTTTTTTATCGTTTTTTATTTTACCTCAAAAAATGCGGTTTTTTACGATTTAATTATTTTTGAGTTTTTTATATTTGTTACTTCTATTCTTTTTTTAATCATCGGCCATACAGGCGGTCCTCTGTCATACTCTAGATAACAAATATCGATCAATAATGAATATATAATGCTAGCCTACGATACTTTACGTAAACATGCTACAATATATTTCATATTTGTATCACTGAAACTTGACAACTGGTATGTAGCGTGTAAATAAGTAAAATATTGATTTTTATGTTGCCTAAAAACTACTGGAACGTTTGTTTTTTCGATTTTTATTTATTGAGAAAAAATGCGTTTTTACGTTTTTTATTTTAATTTTAACGTTTTCAACATCTATACTTATCGTTTAATCAATTAGAATCAAGCGCGCGAGCCATACTATATGTTGTTACGCTCGCACGCTTTATTTTCTGTGACAATATTTAAAAGTATGAGTGGTTAAATGAATTGAAATAATTATTACTATTTATCTAATATGAAAATAATATTAGTGATTGATATATAAAAACTTCAAAATTCCTCGTACATCAGCAAAAAAACAAAGACAGAAAGAAACTACCACATAAATCCCAGCACGATTTTGATGGCCCATGTATAGGAGCTATTAGCGTCAATTAAAATACATTATTTCATTCTGCTGATGACCGTGTGATGTTATTGAATTATTATTGTATTTAATGTTAATAAGATTCCATTTTATACAAACTTTAACATCCATGATTTTGCGTATGTATCTGACTAGTTATTTTAGAATATCTTGAAAACCGACTATGGGCAACGTTTATTTAGGTACGTTTACATTTCGTCTTTATCGGCAACCTTAATTTAGATATGTATTTATTGTTATTACATTTCGTCTTTACGGGCACTGTTTTTTTTTTAAAAATATCAAACCGAGAAATTCGGACTAGTTTGTGAATGCGAGTTTCTCAACGACTGGCCGAGATCATATTAACCTCCAACTTGTTATATCTCACACTGTATGATTAAATAATGTTTTAAAAATCAGTAAAAACAATTTCATTTATTTTATATATTTTGTTCTTAATTGTAATACTGTCTGACAAGGAGTGTTAAGGTCAATTTTTAAGTCAAAGCCGTGCATTCTGGCAACAATACAAATATGTGATTATATTCGTATCAGCGCTTCGGACAACTCTGCTAATTACAACGTTTGCGCTTAATGCGTGACGTATATTAAAGGTATCCCAACTGAATGAAGAGATATACATATATCAACTGTGTTACAAATGATTGAAGAGATAATAAATATCCTTCGCTTCGGTAGTTCTTGTGTTTTATACAAAATGTAACACAGTTATTATACAAATACCTGTTATGTACTGACTAACTAAAACATATACGTAATTTAAAGACATGGAATTGTAGCGGGAGAGAAAAATGTCACCAAGTTCAAACTGTCTCATCTTATATTGGACTTGATATGTAATGAAAGAGGATGCGGGCTTGTTCCATCTGTACCTGATTCGTATTGGGAAGGCGGAAGTCATATTTTAGGTAAATATTATATATATGATCACGTTCTGTCTACGTGGTACTCTGTTACTAATTATACTCTCTCTCTCAATCTCTCTCTCTCTCTCTCTCTCTCTCTCTCTCTCTCTCTCTCTCTCTCTCTCTCTCTCTCTCTCTCTCTCTCTCTCTCTCTCTCTCTCTCCGTAGTTTAAGACTTGTAAACATTTTCTTTACGCGAACAGTTGTTTATTTTGAGAAAATCACGAAATACAACTGACGGGTATGTCTCATACGATAGATGACGATGTAAAGAAAAGGACGGGAACACTAATTACTGACAAAGAGAAGATTCTTCAACTATTGGCTGAACACTTTGACAGCCACCTGAATTGACCTTCATCCATCCATGATGAAGCCATCAGTAGTTTCCACCTAATTACCCATCAACGAAACACTGGGATGACTCTCTGGATACACAGAAAGCGACGCGTCAGCTCTCCAGTGCAAATCACCGTGTTATGACTCTCTCCCAGCTGACGTCTACAAGGAATGGGGGTGATAGAAAGGCTCCGCCAACTGTTGGTACTGATGTGGCATCAAGAGACGATCCCCTATGAATTCAAAGACGCCTCCGTAATCCACGTGTATAAGCGCAAATGGAACCGCCAGGTCTGCGACAACCACCGGGTATATCCTTACTCTTAATTGTAGGAAAGATACTCGCCTTAATCCTACGGAATCGCCCCACTGTGCACCTTGACCAGGGACTTCTGCTAGAAAGCCATTGTGGATTATGCAAAGAACGTGAGACCATCGACATTGTGTTCGCTGTGAGGCAGTTGCAAGGGAAATGTCAAGAGCGAAACACCGACCTTTTCACCATTTACGTCGACTTGAGAAAGGCCTTTTATACTGTCAGCAGAGAAGGCCCGTGGAAGGTAATGGCCCAGTATGGATGCCCAAGAAAATTTATATCCATGGTACAGCATTTCCACGATGGCATGCAGGCACGAGTCCAGGACAATGGAGAGATATCTAAGCCATTATTAGTAACCAATGACGTCATCAAGGGTTGTTATCCGGAACTGACACTGTTTAGTCTATTGTTCTCTGCCATGCTGAAAAATGTTTTCCGAGACGGAGAGATTGGTGTCGGTATCAGGCACCATGCAGATGAAAAACTATTCAATCCCAAGAGGCTTCAAGCGAAAACCAAGATCGTGGATCGTGGCAGACATCACCCGGGATCTCTTATTTGCTGATGACTGCGCACTCAGTATTTTCATGGGAATGCTTGTTTAGGTGTTGTGGAGGGACGGCCGGACAACAATCCAAGGATATATATTATTATGTAATTTAAACAATTCCTAATATTCTCGAGACGCGAAAAATATATTTTCGTGGTTTGTTTAGGTTCTGGCGAGGGCGCATGTTGGAATATCTGATAGTTCGTGCATCGCATCCTTTCATTTTTATCATTTTGTCAATCAGGTATATGTCATATACCTAGCGACACACCCTAACTATAGCTATCAATAATAAATACTGTTGATAAAACTCCACTGCTTTCTATGACTTCATACGCTACTCACTTATACAGACTTTATTTCAAGTGTAAAGATCTTATAACAAATTATTTAGATTGTAAACATAAAGCCATCTAAGTAAAATTAAATATGGGATGATATTAATATTCTGACACGAAACTACAGACACTGGCAACAAAAGAAATACAGTATGTAATGATGATAACATAATGATATGATAATATGATAACATACTGATATGATAACATATTGATATGATAATATGATAACATATTGATATGATAACCTATTGATATGATAACATATTGATATGATAACATATTGATATGATAATATGAAGATATATTGATCTGATAACATATTGATATGATAATATGATAACATATTCATATGATAACCTATTGATATGATAACATATTGATATGATAACATATTGATATGATAATATGAAGATATATTGATCTGATAACATATTGATATGATAATATGATAAAATATTCATATGATAACCTATTGATATGATAACATATTGATATGATAACATAATGATATGATAATATGATAACATACTGATATGATAACATATTGATATGATAATATGATAACATATTGATATGATAACCTATTGATATGATAATACGATAACATATTCATATGATAACATATTGATATCAGAACATATTGATATGAAAACATATTAATATGATAACATATTGATATGATGATATGATAACATATTGATATGATAACATATTGATATGATAATATGATTACATGTTGATATGATAACATATTGATATGATAATATGATAACTTATTGATATGTTAATATGATAACATATTGATATGATAACATATTGATATGATAATATGATAACATATTGATATGATGACATATTGATATGATAACATATTGATATGATAATATGATGACATATTGATATGATAACATATTGACATGATAATATGATAACATATTGATAAGATAACGTATTGATATGATAATATGATTACATAGTGATATGATGATATGATGACATGTTGCTATGATAATATGATAACATATTGATATGATAGCATATTGATATGATGACATATTGATATGATAACATATTGATATGATGACATATTGAAATGATAGCATATGGATATGATAACATATTGATATGATGATATATTGAATGATAACATAGTGATATGATAACATATTGATATGATAATATGATGACATATTGCTATGATAATATGATAACATATTAATATGATGACATATTGTTATGATAATATGATGACATATTGCTATGATAATATGATAACATATTGATATGATGACATATTCTTATGATAATATGATGACATATTGTTAAGATAATATGATGACATATTGCTATGGTAATATGATAACATATTAATATGATGACATATTGTTATGATAATATGATGACATATTGCTATGATAATATGATAACATATTAATATGATGACATATTGCTATGATAATATGATAACATATTAATATGATGACATATTGTTATGATAATATGATGACATATTGCTATGATAATATGATAACATATTGATATGATAATATGATAACATATTAATATGATGACATATTGTTAAGATAATATGATGACATATTGCTATGATAATATGATAACATATTGATATGATGACATATTGCTATGATAATATGATAACATATTGATATGGTGACATATTGCTATGATAATATGATAACATATTGATATGATAATATGATAACATATTAATATGATGACATATTGTTAAGATAATATGATGACATATTGCTATGATAAGATGATAACATATTGATATGATGACATATTGCTATGATAATATGATAACATATTAATATGATGACATATTGTTATGATAATATGATGACATATTGCTATGATAATATGATAACATATTAATATGATGACATATTGCTATGATAATATGATAACATATTGATATGATGACATATTGCTATGATAATATGATAACATATTAATATGATGACATATTGCTATGATAATATGATAACATATTAATATGATGACATATTGCTATGATAATATGATAACATATTAATATGATGACATATTGCTATGATAATATGATAACATATTATTATGATGACATATTGTTATGATAATATGATGACATATTGCTATGATAATATGATAACATATTGATATGATGACATATTGCTATGATAATATGATAACATATTAATATGATGACATATTGCTATGATAATATGATAACATATTGATATGATGATATGATAACATATTGATATGATGTTATGATAACATATTGATATTATAATATGATGACATATTGCTATGATAATATGATAACATATTGTTATGATAATATGATAACTTATTGCTATGATAATATGATAACATATTGTTATGATAATATGATGACATATTGCTATGATAATATGATAACATATTGATATGATGACATATTGCTATGATAATATGATAACATATTAATATGATGACATATTGCTATGATAATATGATAACATATTGATATGATGATATGATAACATATTGTTATGATAATATGATGACATATTGCTATGATAATATGATAACATATTGTTATGATAATATGATAACATATTGATATGATGATATGATAACATATTGATATGATGATATGATAACATATTGTTATGATAATATGATGACATATTGCTATGATAATATGATAACATATTGATATGATGACATATTGCTATGATAATATGATAACATATTAATATGATGACATATTCTTATGATAATATGATGACATATTGTTAAGATAATATGATGACATATTGCTATGGTAATATGATAACATATTAATATGATGACATATTGTTATGATAATATGATGACATATTGCTATGATAATATGATAACATATTAATATGATGACATATTGCTATGATAATATGATAACATATTGATATGATGACATATTGCTATGATAATATGATAACATATTAATATGATGACATATTGCTATGATAATATGATAACATATTAATATGATGACATATTGCTATGATAATATGATAACATATTAATATGATGACATATTGCTATGATAAGATGATAACATATTGATATGATGACATATTGCTATGATAATATGATAACATATTATTATGATGACATATTGTTATGATAATATGATGACATATTGCTATGATAATATGATACCATATTGATATGATGACATATTGCTATGATAATATGATAACATATTAATATGATGACATATTGCTATGATAATATGATAACATATTGATATGATGATATGATAACATATTGATATGATGATATGATAACATATTGATATGATAATATGATGACATATTGCTATGATAATATGATAACATATTGATATGATGATATGATAACATATTGATATGATGATATGATAACATATTGATATGATGACATATTGATATGATAACATATTGATATGATAATATGATAACATATTGATATGATGATATGATAACATATTGATATGATGATATGATGACATATTGATATGATAATATAATAACATATTGATATGGTGACAAAATATGACCGATATTTTTGTCAGTATTACTATGTCCACATAAAATTAAGATCACAAAAAAATACCTTGAAGGCTCAGAATACAAATAAAGCAATCGCTGTATCACATTATACGTATACCAAACCATGTCCAATAGTATACCACCAGGAAAGGCCGTGTTTACATTATTGCAAGCATTAAATTCATCGCTGTATCACGGTATATGTATACACAACATGTCCAATAGTATACGAACAGGAAAGGCCGTTTTTACGTTACTGCTACCCTTAAATTAATCGCTTGATTTATTTCTGGAACTATTATGGGCACAGTGCTTTTAAAGCTTGGAGCGATACAAATATATGTAAGTGTCAAAACGTTACTTCCAGCAGTACTAGTTGGTGGAGAGACGGTGAATTAAGAAGGATCCTTCAACGTGTCAAGTGTATATGTTTGCAACGATTGTTAAAGAAACAAAGCTTATCTCTTACTAACATTTGAAATAGTGATAGATGTTGACATTTTATCGGCGATGATACACTGTATATGATACATTTTATGAGTAGCGATCATACACTGTATATGATACATTTTATGAGTAGCGATGATACACAGTATATGATAAATTTTTTATGAGTAGCGATGATACACTGTATATGATACATTTTATGAGTAGCGATGATACAGTGTATATGATACATTTTATGAGTAGCGATCATACACTGTATATGATACATTTTATGAGCAGCGATGATACACTGTATATGATACATTTTATGAGTAGCGATGATACACTGTATATGATACATTTTATGAGTAGCGATGATACACTGTGCGTGATACATTTTTATGAGATGATGATTACATATGTGCGGTATTTCTTTCAAGGGTGTGAATCACGTTTCTGTCTCACTGTACTAGTACATTGGTAGTTTCCGTCCGTATGGAATATTGGTACATTGGTAGTTTCCGTCAGTATGGAATACTAGTACATTAGTAGTTTCCGTCCGTATGGAATACTGGTACATTGGTAGTTTCCGTCCGTATGGAATACTGGTACATTGGTAGTTTCCGTCAGTATGGAATACTAGTACATTGGTAGTTTCCGTCCGTATGGAATACTAGTACATTGATAGTTTCCGTCCGTATGGAATACTGGTACATTGGTAGTCTCCGTCAGTATGGAATACTGGTACATTGGTAGTTTTCGTCAGTATGGAATACTAGTACATTGGTAGTTTCTGTCCGTATGGAATACTGGTACATTGGTAGTTTCCGTCAGTATGGAATACTAGTACATTGGTAGTTTCCGTCCGTATGGAATACTGGTACATTAGTAGTTTCCGTCAGTATGGAATGTATACATTTTGTCATTTTACATGACAACATATTTTTTTAAAAAAGTATATTTTTTTAACCACACAGTTGTATCTTTTCAAGATCGATTTTAGCACATTGCAAATACAATTATAGTTATGATCATTGACTCACGTGTATTACACATGCCACGTTATTACCAAATAGGATTTGTGAGAAACATTCGGGCTAAACCCAAATGTTGGGAAACTGTTTCGAAAAAAGAATGTCATTTTTGAACTAATTACCAGAGTATAGTAATGTGTCAAGCACATGTATTCCTTTGTAAGATTTCAAGAGAGAAATTGTTTCCTGTTTGAATTATCCGTAATTGTTCAAGTCCACTAAATATTTTCCCATTTGCTCAGTCAATGTAATTTGTGTTTACTGACCCTCTATATTAAATATCGTGTCCTGGTGTTGGTATCGCAGTTTCCCAGTCTGTTATGGGAATAATGTATCTTGCAAATTATAGACTTCAGTGTCGTAAACACTTCCTGTTTTTTTTACCAACAAACTATATAATGCCAGCACAACGATTTTACAGTTTGTGAGCTATTGTGTAAACTTAATCATTTTTACAAAATATTTTATATGACAACTTATGCAGCAATAAAACATAAAACTCACACATTCATTGAGTACGATACTGTCCATTATGTTATAATGGTGGGGTGGAGGTGATTTCGTTTGAGCTGAAATATTTAATTTCTTCTTTTTCTCAAGATGATTCTTTTTATTTCAGATAATTACATAGATATATCATTATTCTTCTCTGTGATCAGAGCAAATTATCTGCTATGAAACATTAAATTACTGGTCTCTAATAATATACCATAGTAAGTATGGCGTTATTCTAAAATACAGAGATATACCACGATAAAAACAATTCATGATATATAGTTCTGGTAATGATTTTTCGAAAGCACCATGCTATTCATGAGACATTGATGATACCCTCGGTTAAATTCTTCTATGTGAGGAGTAAAAATAAAACCAAATTTTATTTTTACGATTTGCTGTTTGTAGTGTAGTGTGCAAGTCACACTATTTGGTGAAGTAACATATATCTGATTCGATGTAAACATTCCAGTCTAATTCGATGTAAATAGCCACATGATATTGATCTGGAATCCTTCATAGTTCGATAAATTGTACTGACTACTTTTAGTTCCTTGTTTCTAGATCATTTGAAGTAAAGCTTTATCTATAACAATACATAACACCATGAGAATAACATCAAGAAGCCCCCACCCATCCATCCCTGTGATTTCCGATTTGTTTTTACAAACTTAAAATTGAAATTGCCATCAAGAAGTTTAAAAAAAAACGTATTTGCTAATACTTTACTAAACCCTAACACTCACACCACTTTTGCGAGAAAAGACAAGTTATAAAAGCCAATCATTAGATATCATTTTTTTGTTCCAACAGCTTTTATTAAGGGTCTGGGTCATATGACCACCAAGGGATCTCACTAATAAAGGACACTATTTGCGTTTGAAATTTAAATTCGTAGAAAGCAATAACAACGAAAGCTATAGCATTGTGTGTCACACGTAAGCGTAATGTCAAAACCCGGAATAGTCTGGTTAATGCATCAGACAAACCATGATAACATAGACAGCTGATTGACCCGCTCTAACACTCTACAATACTCTCCAACACTCTAAAATACTCTCCAACACTCTACAATACTCTCCAACACTCTATAATACATACAAATCGACGATTCTTAGCTAACGTAGCTGGAGCTTATAGTTATATGTTCTGTCTCAGTGAAGAGGCTAATGAAATAAAGCTTCGAGTTACCTACAAGGATGTAAATTGAATCATGGTTGGGTATTTATCTATGTGTTAATTGTTACCCAATCACTCAAATAGTTAGCAGAACGTCCGCATGACCTTATTTACTTTAAGAGTGATTGGGTACCATTTATACATAGATAAATACCTAACCATGATCATTTAAATCTAGTACACACATGTATAATTTAAATGATCTTATAAGATTAAATTTACATACGAACTTGATAAATACTTTGGCATTCAAAATGTTAACTTATGAACGTGGTTTATATCTTAGAACGGATGAATTCTTCTTGCAAAAGATTTCAAAATGTCTGAGTCACGTCAATTATTTAACATCAGCGCCGTCTCTATGGTAGGGATTCGTGCCGTTTTGATGTATAAGTACTATTATAATTTTATACCGTGACCCAGTCATGCACACATATAGACACAATAATATAGCTAAGTCTTAAAGGAAATAAATGTTTGAATCTCCGTCGTTATTAAACTAACGTTGTTACATTGTTATTATGTTAACATTGTTCTGTCATTGTTATGCGGGCATTGTTACGTTTTTATTATGCTAGCATTGTTCCATTATTATTTAAGCATTATTCTGACGTTATTATGCTAAACACTGTTCCTAACTCGCCAAATACGTTTCACCTTCAAAACCAGTCAGTACGTTTGGGATGACAATACTAATTTTTCAATCGTTTTAAGTTTCAGGTAACATTTGTTTCTTATGAAGTCGCCTCGTTAATAGAAGCATCTACCATAAATCATTATTTTTCTTTTCTCCTTTAAACCAGAAACAGTTTCCTAAACTAGACATTGATAAAGACGTATCGTTTTAATTTAAAATCTTTCATGTGTTCCTTATCTTTATTAATAATGATAAAAACATTAATTTTCTCATCAGAGCGTATCTTGCGGTAAACGTAAACAGTACGATACGGATAAATATTAATACGCAGTTTATGACCATTTAGATACGTGAAGATATGTTATTCTATAAATTTTGTAGGCCTGGACATTATAGTTTTATTGTTAGATAGAACAAGAGAGGTACATAAAAATGACCTTTGGTCACCTTCAGTTCCACAAGAGTACTTTTGGCTGTGTTTAAAAACCTTGCAAGGCATTGTTCCTTTGTTCAGGAAAAATAATAATGCATTTTATGAGAGAGCCATTTGTTATTCGAAACGGTTCACAAGTCGAGTTATGGAGAGGCGCTTAGAGAATGACCTTACAATGACCGCATCAAATACGAATGCCACATTTATCAACAGTTTGAGAAAACCCTATCGTTATCTAAATCTCAAACAACATATTTTAACATACAAAGGTGTATGACACTTATATACGTGATATATGGAGTGTAAATCCTACCCTATCTTCTGAATATGAAATAAACATGCAGAGTCATAAATAAACTGTACTCAGACATACAAATAGACGCACGAGAAACACGAAGGCCTACTGAAGCAAAAAGGACAGATGGAGATTAGCTTGTAAAATGCAAAATAATATGCAGCCTGTCTCACTCTGTTAGTGTAATCTCTGCCTTTATGACAAGTACTTACATCTGACTGCCTGTATGTCCATCTGCGTGTATGTATGTATGTATGTATGTATGTATGTATGTATGTATGTATGTATGTATGTATGTGTGTGTGTGTGTGTGTGTGTGTGTGTGTGTGTGTGTGTGTGTGTGTGTGTGTGTGTGTGTGTGTGTGTGTGTGTGTGTGTGTGTGTGTGTGTGTGTGTGTGTGTGTATGTATGTATGTATGTATGTCTCCTAGTTTCCATATAGGCAGGCAAGTATATGTTTTCGTAAGTGGTCCATGGTGACTATCATAAGTCCACAGATATTCATGGAATTTTTTTAGATGATGTCCTTACTTTGTTCATACTGACAAGTCAGAGGTCCACTGTTATAAGCAAAACTCTTCTTTGTTGTATGAACGAATTTGCTAATGTCCACTTCTATATGGCATGACACTAGCTTGTACTTTCCAAATGAGATTAATTCAAATTACATTGTAGAATTTTTTTTCAACGAGTAGGAATAAAAAAGCTAAAGGTTTAGTGACACAGGCATGAGCACACACACACACACGCACACACACACACACACACACACAAACACACACACATACATACATACATACATACATACATACATACATACATACATACATACATACATACATACATACATACATACATACATACATACATACATACATACATACATACATACATACATACATACCTGCGTGCGTGCGTGCGTGCGTGCGTACATACATACATACATACATACATACATACATACATACATACATACATACATACATACATACATACATACATACATACATACATACATACATACATACATACATACATACATACATACATACATACATACATACATACATACGTATATATATATATATACATACATACATATATACATACATACATACATACATACATACATACATACATACATACATACATACATACATACATACATACATACATACATACATACATACATACATACATACATACATACATACATACATACATACATACATACATACATACATACATACATACATATATATATATATATATATATATATATATATATATATATATATATATATATATATATATATAGTGGACACAACCAACATTCCAGCTATACTGAACTATTTAAATTGCTGCCAAGTTTTCTTGGAATTCTGCACTATGACTTAATAGCTGTCTACGCAAGAGATGCCACAAACGACGTATCGAATTGCATAGACCGCAACACAACATCTATAAAACACACACGGATTTGCACCTCAGAGATCGCACAGAAAGAGATCTATCACTTTTCCACATAAATTAATAACACCCTAGGCGTATTATAATCTCGAAAAAGAGTATATCGAGTGAATAATTTGCATGAAGTTACATTAAATTTACTTTGATCTTTCAATTGGAGTTACTTGATTTTATCTTACATCAAACTACGCATTGCACTCCTTTGTGCTCAATTAATCATCAGCTACCGTCGTACTTGTAACATTCACTTGCGGGGTAGAGCATGACATTGGTGAGAACAATGTTTCACACATCACAGAGGAAGTTTACGGAATACACTGTTCGCTGTATTTGACACATATGTAAGTCACACCTAATGCAAATGTTTGAACTCTTTTAAGATATTAGAAGGTTCTAATGACATGTAAATTTAATGTATTCGATACCTTACTTTTATACTTTATTTAATTCTATGCTGGTTGTGTATGTATGTATGTATGTATGTATGTATGTATGTATGTATGTATGTATGTATGTATGTATGTATGTATGTATGTATGTATGTATGTATGTATGTATGTATGTATGTATGTATGTATGTATGTATGTATGTATGTATGTATGTATGTATGTATGTATGTATGTATGTATCTATGTATGTGTGTGTGTGTGTGTGTGTGTGTGTGTGTGTGTGTGTGTGTGTGTGTGCGTGCGCGCGCGCCATTTGGAGTTGTAACGTAGCTTTCAGAATTTTTTAATCATATCGCTACGATGTTTGCAGTGTGGCAGTTCATACCGATGTATATCCCTGGGGCATCATGTATCATGATGTCCCATCCAGTTATATTATCCTGACACAAGGCCGACCTGTCGTAACACTTACCTCTTAATGCTGAGCGTCTTGAGAGGAAGCTGTTCATACCATTTTAGTAAGTCTTTCATATGACTTGACCATGGTTCGAACCTGCGACTTCCCGCATCCGAGTCGGAAGCTCTAACCACAAGGCCACTGGAGCAGTCTCTTTGGTTTTGTGACTGATAAATAAACCAATAATGTGTGTTTTTTTATTATATTATTTGTTGGATTATTATCCGTAGCAATGTCTTTCCGTTAATTTATATTTTAAGGAGTAGAATAATTTTTATAAAAAAAATTGGGGGAGGGGGTGTGGGGTGGGGTGGGGTGGATGTCCAGCGAAAGTCAGTATTAAAAGGAAAGATATAAAATAAATACGTATCGGTGGCTTATATAACAATGCATATAAACTCAGAGCAGATATTTTAAGCAAACATTTCTGGTGTATAATGCGTTTATATACAGTGGAACAAAATGTGAAATTAAGAATTATGTTGTTATATATATATATATATATATATATATATATATATATATATATATATATATATATATATATATATATATATATATATATATATATATATATATATATATATATTTAGTAACAGACAACTTTTTTCCCTCACCCCAAACACCCAAAAATGGCTATTAGAGGAATTTGAGAAGTGGTTTAAATTTAAAACTATGGTATTTTCTTGCTAACAAGGCAATACTATCAATGTAGTTAATGCTATAGCCTAGACCTATACTAACTGTTTCAATCATATCTTAAAACCTAACGTGAATTTTTCATATCAGCCACTACAATCGGACGGTTAATTCTTATCACGAGAGATTATCGTTTTCGGTATCTCGATCTAAGATATTAGCCATTATAAACAGGCAATGACTAGATATAATAATGTACACATCTGCACAGATCGTTTGATTTCAAATCAATGCCATTGTTAATAGGGGACATATGTTAGAAAAAAAAAAAATACGAATTCATGCCTGTTACAGAACACCTCTCCCACCCACCCCACATCAAAGAACCAAACATGTGATAAATAAAATAATGTAAAGATGGAAACAATAGCAGGCAGAAATCATGCCATGTTTGCACGATGCTATTTGTGGTATATGTTTGCAACAGGATGGCGCCAACATTCGTGCACATGGAAGTGCACGTGGTAATACACGTGGTAGTGCACGTTGTAGTACACGTGGTAGTGGAAGTGCAGCAAAACTGATCGCACAGTTAACAGGATCATTCAATATAATTTTTTTTGTTTTTCTTCCCTAAAGGGCTATGATGAGATGTGTGTAGAGGTATATAATAGCTGATTTTAATAATTAATATTCATGAATTATTGTGTTTTTTTTTTCTCTCACATCAGCTATATTGAGATCAAACTTCAAACGAGGACACAGACAAGATATGACAGTTGATCTGATTACTAACTCTTGGAAAACTAGAACATTAATCGCACACCAAATATGATCACGTTAAACGACAGGGTAAAATGTATATAAAACCGAGTTTACGCTTGAGTTACTTTCCTTAACAAATTTGATAAAATGGCGATCGTGTTGTTCTGTTTAGTCTTATATTCTTGTTCAGATTGTAACTAAGCAACGTGGTCAAATGATTGCTATATGTTTTGAAATAAGTATTGTACTTTATGATGTAGGAAACCTTAAATCAAACAGGGACTGGGACAACATATGATGTATAGTCTGCTCTGCGAGCCCACCAGTTAATTATGGCTGAATATAATTATTTACAAGTGCAAAGCTATCCATTTTTGCCAGTCACTGTAATTTGTATAGAAATGAGCACAAACAATGCTCGAAACCATCGATAACTTGGCAAATACTGTATCGTCAGCTCAGCAGTACTGACCACTTTTTTGTCAACTCTGTTGTACATTTCTCCAAAATATATTTAAATTATTGATAATTTTAAGAGACCAGTCAATCAGGAAATACATCTATTTGTTTTCTCTTTTTATCGATTTAATTTTACGTATTCGAATACTCATTCTTGGTTTGTGAACTGATATCGATTTTTATTTTGCGTCTCAACTATTTTAAAGACCAACGCAAGGAAATAATGTTGTAATAAATATGAGCTCTAAACAATATGAAAAAAAAATCAATTTTAAGCTTCAAACAATTGGAAACATTTGTTTCAAGAAATGCGGTCGGATATCATAGAAAACATTGCCTAATCGGTAATTTGATCTGAAAGAATTTGTACACTTACGACAGAATCACTCATAAACAAAGGTTACGTTTTAGACTAAGACAGTGATATTCACTATTTACTTTCTTCATTTTATGTCATTACGATCTCCACTAAGAGGATCCTATTGAATTTCTGGCGACACAAATGAATACATTAGTCAAACGACATGAAATGTGAGAAGTACATTTGACTGTTTGCAGTGGTTAATGACCGCATGCATAATACAAAACTTTATTATTACTTTCCTAGGCAGAGTTTCTGGTAAAATATATTTGTACATAATAACAATAGGATATGTATAGCGTTTAATGTTTGACCATTAAGGAATGCTAAAAAGATTGAAAGGCACTTGTAACATTCTTGCAGTAGGCAATGGCATATAACCATATAAAAGTTCAAGGGCAGATTAGGAGATTAGGCTGATTTGATTGCTCTAAAAATAGGGCAATTATTATTTTAGACGCATTTTGTACTTGAACAATAAACAACTTTTAAATTGTGTAACTTTACTTTACTTTTCTTTATTTCTTACTATTTTTTTGCAAAACCAGTTTGTAAATAAATAAATAAATAAACATACACATGTAATAACAACAGAAAGACCGATAAACTAAATGAAACATATTAGACAGACGGACAGACATACACAAGGACGGACGGATATATATATATATATATATATAAAGATAGTCAGGACTTATATGAGAATTGCGTATTGAGATTCTGGTCTATATTTGACAAACGTGGATTTCTTCATGAATAAAACTTATTACAGACTTTAACTATCGTTACTACAGTCTAAGTACTTAATTACTATTGGAAATAAATCAAAAAATATCAACGTATGTTTTGTTGTCTTGATGAAATTATAAGGCAGAAACTGCATCGACCTCTTCTGCGCTGTTCTTGTAAACACACCAATTTTTCCTAATCTGTGTGTGTGTGTTTGTGTGTGTGTCTGTGTGTGTGTGTGTGTGTGTGTTTGTGTGTGTGTGTGTGAGTGGTTTGTACCTTTAACGTCTGCAGTAAGGCAGTTCATAGTGATGTCTAGCACTGGGCATCATGCCGCAGACATGTAGCACAATATCCCACTGTTTCATTATCCTGACACCAGACTGGCCAGCCCTAACACTAACTTTTAATGATGTTCAAGCGAGGCTGTTGTCAGTACCCGTGTGTATAAGTCTTTGGTATGACTCGGCTGTTTTGCCCACAAAACACGCCAGTTTCCATTGCACGTTGTTCTAGATAGATATCACATGTATTCACATGTCAATGTTTGTTAAAAGAAAAGGAGGTATTTTTTAAACATGGTATTCATTTTCGCTAGACTGATCACGCGCTAAGCACAGTCTTGCATTCATTGTCTTGGGACACAATGGGGGGATCAATTCCGATGCATTTGACTTGTGGGTTTGAGATACAAACACCTTGCCACGTATGATAAAGCATTTGTACGAGCAGTGCCAGGTGAAAAAAAGATGTACTCGTACATTCATAGGTTTCTTTGATTCGGGACCTCCTTGTGCCGATAAATACACAGAGGTGAAACACCTGTATTCACAACCCTGCATTTCACGAGAGAATTGGCATTAAATAAACAAGTCAAGGTGGGATTAAAAAGTTTGCCAGAGTATTCAATATTGGAAGTATATTTTCAATTGTGGAAATTATAGGGTGTATCTAACGTAAATTTTAAGAGAATTTTCGATATAGTGTTAGTATATTTTCAATTGTTATATATATATATATGCCTCAGTCAGAATGGGCGTGTGTTTCTCAAGAATAAATACTTTGCCGTATTAGAGGGGAAAAAATGAAACGGGAAATTAATTTGTTTTTATTCTTACATTCCATGGATTTCAAGGTACAAGCTTCGAACTAAAATGAATCGTACTTTTAAAAAAAATAGTTTCAAACATTCCGAAGTACTCATATAATCATTTATTATCCACGTTTTCTACATTGGTTACAGCGTATACTTTGCATTCCAAAGGAACGTTGAAGCTAACTAGAATTTAAGAACGCACAACATCATAAAGAAGTGACACTGCCCTTTATGTAAGTCTAGACTGCGGATATTCAGTTGACTGATAAAGGTGCTGAGGAATATTTTACAGGTGGATTATTGAGACAGGTGTTTCACGGATTGATTCATTCGTTCATTCACGCATCCTTCTGTCATTCTTTTTCTTTCAACGAATACTAGGATGCAGAAAAAGTGACGACGAACTAAACGTGCATGTGACGTTTTTAGCCCTCCATTCATTTAGCTTCAGGTTTATACGACAAATGCCGAACGTTTCCTATTGATAAGGACGTATCCATTGCCAACGTTTTAGACTTGAAATAATCCGTTGTTTGATTATGGAGATGATTGTTATAACTTTGGTTTTCTTTCCCAATTCGAAAGAGCGGATCCGTCATGTGAAAGAACAAGGAAACAAAACTGAACAACAAAATTGCAATTCCATTATAAGAAAGAACAAGTGGAAAAAGAAACATCAAAACAACAATTCTGATATACGAAACATGTTTACTGTTTCAGGCTGACCTCATCTTGATCGTGGAAGTTTACAAAATTTGATTGAAACATTCCGAAAATCAGTTCCTAATTTGGCATGTGCATGTGCTTGAAACATTTAAATAAAATACTAAATTCATATGGAATTCATATAGTCAGTAGATAAGATTTCCGAGTGGTATTGTTTAGTATTATTATACATTCACACACATTGCAATTTTACCTTTAAATACAAAACTAATTCTATAGTATATACATAATTGCACCTGCATGGATTTGGAGAGAGAGAGAGAGAGAGAGAGAGAGAGAGAGAGAGAGAGAGAGAGAGAGAGAGAGAGAGAGAGAGAGAGATTATGATTACAGTTAATTGTAATTAATTTATGTGTTTCAATTAGATATAATTGACGCTTTTAAAGGTTATGTCGAAATGTCTCTCTATAGACCAGAACAAATATGTACATTATGTCAGCTGTACTCACAAAAGACGTAACGGGTACAGTACATGGAATCTTTAATAGTAATTTGATATTGTTTTGAATTATTCGAATATTCTTATAAGATAAAAATTACAGGAAATTCATCTTTTCCATTTATAAGGCCAAATTTGTCATCATTTATATACACGATATGTTTCACCAATAGAGCACAAAGAAACACGTTATAGCAACAATATTTGCAGCGTTTGGATCAATTCGTGAGTTATGGTATTAAATAATGTTTCTTCTGCGACATTTCCACATATATCATTGAACGTACGATAAGAATTTTAATTTGCATGTTGAATAACTCAATTAAGACTGTTTGCCCAATGTTTAAATTCAAAACGAGGCTTACCAAAACAGTCTCTTCTGCTTTAGTTAATTGTAAAGAAATGTATGATTAGATAACATGTTTGCACAGTAACCAGTTTCGTCTTGAGATGTTGCTGTGGCAAATCGACTCCTGGAAATATTGCAGGATGGAATGCACAGATTTGTTATATGAATTTTTTTTGGAGTTCTGTCGATCAGGGAAATCAAAGAAAACTGCATGTTGAGTATACAACATATCTATTCCCAGAATGCAGTTAGGATTCAAGAACAACACCATTTTATCAAATTGAAGAATAAGCACTTAATTGATTTATGATCTAGTATATTTAGTTTTTGTCTAAATGTATTGTTGAGACTCATTCGTGTAATGAAGTGTATGGAAGGAAGTGTATCGACGGATCTTAAGAGATACGTAGTTATACAATGATATATGATATTGAAATAAGGACCCAGTTTGTGACTGTGATAAAATATTGTATAATATTTAAATTTTCTTTTGTCTCGGCAGGCAAATTAAACATGCCAGCAGATCCCATGGTAACTCAGTCGACACCGTACTCAACAGAGACGTTGGAGACGTATCGGATGAAAGACTTCAGGCGCCAGACTCTTTCCGTCATTGAGGAAAATGGAAGTGAGCCTACGTCTCCGGCTTTATTATCGTGCAGTTCCGAAACAACTCCACAAAGTACGATATTCGATTTTACAAAAATATGCCCGGATGTAAACGATGATTTGAAAATTACTGGTAGCCCATCAAATGACTTAACACGTCTTAAAGCTACTGCCTCAAAGTTAAACCTTAGGACACGACGATCTAGTTATATGCTATGGAGAGATAGATACATCGGATCGAACTCTCAGGTCGTAAAGCCGACATTTTGTGATACGTCGGATGGTGCTTTGAACAATAACAAAGATTCTTGGACGCAGGAAAGAACTGAAAAAATAAATAATGCGCTGGAATGGCTCAGAAATGAACTGGTAAGAAAGACATGGGTTTTTGTGTCATGTGTATTTTAGTGATGCGTTTTCATCGTCTTCATTTAGTTTTTATTTTAAATTCTTTAAAATACAATTTTTTAAAACCATATTTCAGTAGTAAGATTTAGTAACACGCACAAGGCATGGTCTGCTTTTTTATGCGCGCTGTGGACGGATTTCACAGGTACTAAGTTTGCTTTTTGATGTGCCTGATGGTCGGACTGCATGGGTACAATATCTGTACTTGGATTCGTTCGACGGTTGATTAACACAGGTATTATGACTGATGCATTTTGATGCATTCCATGTTCGGACTGCACCTATACTACCATATCATTCCAAATATACTTTTACTTTCATTCCATCCCAAGAATCAAACTAATTAGCGTCTCTGACTTTCACTATGACAAGTTAACCGTTCCGGTGGCCTAGTGGTAAGAGCATCCTCCGCGAGAGCGGGAGGTCGGGGCATCGATCCCCGGCCGAGTCATACAAAAGACTAAACAAATGGTACTAACAGCTGCCTCGCTTGGCGCTTAGCGTTAAGAGGTTAGTGTTTGGACTCATCGGCCTGGAAACATTATAATGTGACTGGGTGGGACATCATGCTACATGTCTGCGGCATGATGCTCCAGTGATAAATATCACTATAAACTGCCTCACTGCAGACATCGTAGCTATATGACTGAATATTTTATAAAGATAAGTTACAAAAATTATAATCAAACAAACAAACATACAATATGACAAGTTACGAATAGCAATATGGCAATCAACTTGTGGCATATATTGAAATGTATTTACTGATAATTAAATAAATCGGTTTTCAAATTACACAAACTATATGAGCTATCGATACAATTACATTACATGTATAATGTCCATAAAACATCGACGATGAAAACGATTTGTTTAGTAGAAGCGCTGTGGTCAATACACAGGGCATACACATGCTATTGTAGCTATTGAATACACAGAACATACATATGCTATTATAACTCTTGAATA
Source organism: Unio pictorum (assembly GCA_030141615.1). Lineage (NCBI taxonomy): Eukaryota > Metazoa > Mollusca > Bivalvia > Unionida > Unionidae > Unio > Unio pictorum. Next base: position 4,538,612 of record JARLTB010000316.1, read on the forward strand.
CACAGGGCATACACAAGCTGTTTTAGCTATTGAATACACAGGATATACAGATGCTATTGTAGCATTTGAATACACGGAACATGCATGCTATTGTTGCTTTTGAATACACAGGACATATACATGCTATTGTAGCTATTGAATACATGGGACATGCACATAATATTGTAGTTATCGAATACAAAGGACATACACATGCTATTGTAGCTATTGATCACACCAAACGTAAACATGCTATTGTGGCTATTGAATACACCAAGCGTACACATGATATTGTAGCTACTGATTACACCGGACGTATACATGCTATTGTAGCTATTGAATACACCGGACGTACACCTGATATTGTAGCTATTGCATACACAGGATATGCACATGCTTTTGTAGCCACTGAAACTAACTGGAGGAATTTAAATTACCTGAAATAGACGTTATCAAAATGAAATAATGCATTCCGTTTCAAAGCATCCTATAGATGTTTCATCAAATAATAAATAATTAAATCAGTCAATGCAATCATGAATCAGTCATTGTGTTCATTCCCTCTTTTATCAATAGGATATTATCCTACTTAATGCATGTGTACAAATCGGAGGAAAAGCTAGCGTGCTTTGAAGAGCTGAAATGTTATTGTACATATAGCCATGACTGTCGAACTGACACACGGTCGACAGCACGATTCTCAAGTGATAACATTTCTTTACAGGTGAGATTGTTGCATTGAATACAGTTTTATTTACTTCACTTATGGTATTCGTGGGCAAGGCGACATGTAATTGTTACAGACTTCATAGATATTCTCTTATCTGCTAGTCTACCACCATACATTTAGTGTTTCAATTTGATTCTAGACAAACTTATCAATGTTGATCAAAATTTACCCAAGTATCAACTTTCGTCAGTAATCTATTGAATTGTAAGAGTCGAACAGCTATGAGTATAGACATAGCACTATTTCATAATGCTAATAAACAAAAAATAAAAAATAAATAAATAAATAAATAAATAAATAATAAAATGACGCCCACTCATATACAATATATCCTACGTAAAATTTAAGTGGACAAAACGTTTGTTTATAGCAGTGTTTGAACAATACTTATGTTGAATTTTGATATATTTATGTAAACGAATCTCATGAAGTTTTATGGTTACTGTCTATGCAAGTGAATCATAACGGTCCATGTAGGTTAATCATAATGGTCCAGGTAGGTTATTCAAAATGGTACAGGTAGGTTTCCAGATAGGTTTATCGTACTCGTCCAGGCATAATTACATGGACAGAACAATCATACCATGTTAACAAAACAGGATCTTAGTTTATGGAAACATGGAAATTATCCACTATAAACGCCTACTGATATTCAAAAAACAGGAATTAGCATTAGGATACGACAGAGAAAAAAAACCCTTAAAACACATATTAGGCAAATATACTAACTTGTCAAACATGTAATCATTGTTTACCTACACAGAAGAGAAGATGGATAAAAGTAAAATTGCCTGGACATAAAAATTACGCTTTTCAGCTCGACTGTCATGAAAATATGAAAAATACCTTCTCATCACTTCTAAGCAGAATTTCCTTATTTTAAATCTTTTCTAAGCCGTTACTTTCCCATTTGGTCTTATATAGAATTGTTTGGTTACTAGTCGTTTTTTCGGAAATATTCAAGTACATACTGAAATTCAAAATGGAAACAGCTTTTCACGTATTTAGAAGTGTTGAAAATGTATTTTACAGATATCCATGAAAGTCGCGATGAAATATATTTTACATATAACCATTTGAGTCTAGCCGTTACCGCTCCGGTGGTCTAGTGTTTATTGTGTCTGACTCGGATGCGTTGATTCTAATCCCGGCAGTTATACCTACTATTTATAAAAATGGTACTTCCAGCTGTCCCCCTCCCCCCATTGACGCTCCGTATTAGGAGGTTATTGTTCAGTCTGGTCGGCCAGATGTCTGCATAATGTAAAAGGGTGGGACATCATGTTACATGTCTGCTGTATGATGCCCCATCCCTATAAACTGCCACATTGTAGACATCGTAGCTATATGACTGAAACATTGTCTAAGCTGCGTTTAAAATCCAGCACGCATACATACATGCACACACGTGCACACTGAGTCCAGCTGAAATTTTTATTTTTCTTTTAGACATTACAGTCAGTTTAAAATGTATTTTACAAAGAGCCTGGACAGTACAGCTGAAACGTTTGTTTACATTTAGACATGACAGAACGAAATAAAGTGCACATCTACAAATTTATTTTATGAATTGAACTGCCATGACCAACATCTTTGCTTTTGCTGAGTTCAGGGTAGTTAGCGGAGTCTTTTATTCTCTATTGTTTATGGTACGTTACCATTCCCTTTTCAGCCTGCATAATATCTCGCCGAGTCTCTCCCCCCTCTCTGTGTAGCTAATGGAGTCTGCTTTTCCTGCGTTCTGTAAGCTAGCAAAGACTTTTCGTGTCCTGTCCTCGGGGTAGCTAGTGGATTCTCTCTTCCTGCGTTCATTGTAGCTAGTGGATTCTCTCTTCCTGCGTTCATTGTAGCTAGTGGATACGTTTCATATTATGCGTTCCTGGTATTTAACGGAACTTACCATTTTCGTGTGTTCCGGGTAGTTAGTTGGGAGGTTGCTATTGATACGTTCCGGGTAGTTAGTTGGGAGGTTGCTATTGATACGTTCCGGGTAGTTAGTTGGGAGGTTGCTATTGATACGTTCCGGGTAGTTAGTTGGGAGGTTGCTATTGATACGTTCCGGGTAGTTAGTTGGGAGGTTGCTATTGATACGTTCCGGGTAGTTAGTTGGGAGGTTGCTATTGATACGTTCCGGGTAGTTAGTTGGGAGGTTGCTATTGATACGTTCTGGGTAGTTAGCGGAGACTTTGCTATTCATACGTTCGTGGTAGTCGTGGTAGTTGTTAGCGGAGACTTTAATATTTATAAGTTCTGGGTTGTTAGCGGAGATTTTGTTTACTGGGTGAGATATTTTTTCATAACACGGTAATTGGTATGATTTATACATCCATGCTAATTATTAACTGAATGGGTAGATGGAGTGGTTGATTGAATGGATAGATGGAGTGACTCATTGAATATATAGATGCAGTTATTGACTGTATGGAGACTGAGTGATCGATTGAATGGATAGATGGAGCGATTGATTGAATGGATAAATTAAGTTATTGATTGGATAGATGGAGTGATTGATTGAATGGATAGATGGAGCGATTGATTGAATGGATAAATGGAGTTATTGAATGGATAGATGGTGCGATTGATTGAATGGATAGATGGAGCGATTGATGGATATATGCAGTTATTGACTGTATATATAGATGTAGTGATTAATTGAATAGATAATTGGAGTGATTGATTTAATAGATAATTGGAGTGATTGATTGAATGGATAAATGGAGTTATTAATTGAACGGAAAGACGCTGTAATTAATTGAATGGATAGATAAAGTAATTGGTTAAATGGATGGATGGAGTGATTGATCTATCCATAAAGAGTTGTATTGATTGGTTTTTTCATTGTATTGATTGGTGTGTTCATCAGTTGAGGAAGCATACAAATATGTTCAATTACTTGCTCATTCGCAGATTTTCGGACAAAGTCATTGATCCATATAACACTTAAAAAAGTATTATTATCCATATTGGTTAAATCCTTGATGTAATCTTTAAATGATTCAAGAATTTAATGTTCCTTATTTAATGACTGACTGACCAAGAACAATAATAACCGTTTATTGTACGGTTTAACCGACTCACATACTGATTGATTGATTTATTGATTGATTTATTGATTGATTTATTGATTGATTGCAGCAGGCAATGCGGTTCCAGGACCAGGAGCTAGCCCGTCAGTTTCTTTCTATACGTCACGATATTCATCAGCTGAAATTACAGAGGAGCTGCGAGGAACACAAGGAAATGTTGGATGACATAACTCAAGAACTCGAAGAAGCCCATGAGTTAGACGGATTATGCGATCTTCCTTTCCCAAACTCTGTACACGAATTCTCCCTTCGACATATCGGGGTAACTCGAATGAATCTCAGTGCCAGGAGATTCTCAACATGTTAGCTGCAGAATTTCCCGATTTTGCTATCATAATTTTAAATGAAATCCGTATATTTACCGTCATGACCGTTGCCTTCATCTTCTCTATGTATGTTTACTACGTTACGATGAAGAAAGTCACACGTGCTATATCCTTTACATGTTAATATCAGCCCAGTCCTACATTACACAACGATTAGTACCAATTAGTCCCATTTTCTTTGTCATTTGGTGCATAAAATGAAATAATTAAATATATGTAGTGTCTACCTCATTATAATGGACACCCTTATTGTACAGTCATAGCTTAGTTTAGGGTAACATACTTAATACCTATGTTTAACATGGTGGATGCGTTTTTTTATTCTTTTCGTCAAAGTATAATTTACAAGAAAATAAATATGATTAAGTTTAATGTAATCCGCAATGATGTCTTTATCTGGTCTAATCTTATTGGGCTGTATCAACTTTGAGGTTTCATCAAAAAGATCATAAAGTATTTTCAATGTACCAAACTACCTAATACCGACATAAAGTTATTGATTTGTATTAACTTTATGTATTGCTGCCGTTTTGCATGACATAATTAAAGATAATCTCATATACTATTGATTCATTGATTCATTATTATATATATATATATATATATATATATATATATATATATATATATATATATATATATATATATATATATATATATATATATATATATATATATATATATATATAAGCATGTCGTAGTTACAAATTAGTTAAGAATTTTCAAAAATATTGTTTAGCGAACGGAATATACATTGAATAAGTAAGAACGGTGACTAAAGTTCTCCTTTTAATTTTTGTTGTTATCTTACAACCAAACTCAAAAGGAATAATAATATTTTAACCTATATTAATCTGTGAAATACCTCCTGTATGTCTATACCTCCTGTATGTCTATACCTCCTGTATGTCTACACGTTGTTAAATAGTGTATTCTAATCAGGCGTTCACAATGCTGCCATGTTATTCCAGACGGGTTCATATCGAATATTGTAAACCCTTGAGCGCTTTACGTCATCCTTGTTTCAAATGTCTGATACCTTTCATATCAGGGTCATGACCCTGCCACAGTGATGTCTCTTTCATATCACGGTCATGTCCTCTGCCACACTACTGTCTCTTTACATTTGCGAAATGTCATTGAAATGCTGCGTTGCCCAATAACAAAATATGTTTTAAATTACAAAACTGGCGTCAGAGAGAAAGACGGGATGATAAAATATATTATTTAATTATTATGTCATTGTCTTAAATGATTGAATGTTTTTTCCATAGAAAAGGCAAAGTCATGCTTTGTTCAGGCAGATTTGAAAGCTGTATCATAGCAATAAATCAAATAAAACCCCGAGAGAAGAAAAATTGCGTTTCAATTATTATTTGATATCAATCATTATAAACTGTAATAGTCGAAAGAAGGTCGCTGAAGTCTCAATAGAATGAATATATGCCACCTACCTTTGAAAACTAAAGCTAAACCAAAATGGAAACAGTCCTTATCATTATGACAAAGAGATCAAATGCAAAGTGTATGACAATGTATTCGAAAAATGATACGTTTTATCAAATATCGTGTATAGTGTGCTCTCCCTTCAATTCTAAATGACTCAGGATATTGCGATAAATGTGAATATATCCATGTATATTTTTGACCAAAGTGAACGACTGTGTCGAGATAAAAGTATGGCATTTTCATTTTTATACCTTCCTTCCTTATCAAACAATTGTCAAAGCAAAGCAAGGCATTGTTTATATATATATATATATATATATATATATATATATATATATATATATATATATATATATATATATATATATATATATATATATATATGTATATAACTCTCAGTGTCAAGAATATTAACCAATTATCAACTATCACATTATTCGCTGACGTAATTCACCCCATCTCTCTCTCTCTCTCTCTCTCTCTCTCTCTCTCTCTCTCTCTCTCTCTCTCTCTCTCTCTCTCTCTCTCTCTCTCTCTCTCTCCGTGTTACATACAAAAATCCATGTAAATTATACTTTCAAAAGTATTTTGAGGTTATGCGACACAAATACTTGGAATGTTAAATGTGTCGATTTGAAAAACATTCGTGATGCGAAAGTGCCTGAAGACATAAGTATTACTTAAACTTCTTATGTTTCATCTACTAGTAGATGGTTCGGATGTTACAGTTGTACATCTAAGAGGGACAAGAAAAGGTGATGTTCTTTCCATTGGTAACATGCACAATATAGAAAATGTTGGTATACCTTGATGCTACGTTCATGTACTGTGACTCACATTTCTCAACATGCAGTCATTATGAAAACCATTCGCAGGCATTTATCACCTTTTGCAATTAATGAATTAGAAACTATATAAAAAGTAAAATATGTTGTCGGCTCATTGTTTTCATTTTTGCTATTACATCCAGGAGATGAAAACGACCAAGCGGAGCTAGAAACATCTTGAGATTTGCGCATATGCAGTAAAACCTAGCCGTATACTCGATAACCCAAATTCAGTCATTAATCCGACATGCGGATTAACGCGGATTTATAAATATTGTTTCAAGAGTAGGCTATTGCTTCAATAGATTAATGATGAAATTTTAGCGCTAATTCATCGTTAGCGATTTTAGAAAATAACTTATACGATATTTATATCCCACCTTTTATAATGAATTAAACATGGCATACAATTTAATCGAAATCTTTTAGGCTCTACATTCTCCCTCTCCCTGAATTTTCACAAAGTAACATACAAGAACCTGGATATTCGTAAAGGTATTTGTACACTGTCCATGGGATTTATTTAGTGTTAACACTCTTAATCTTTATCCATTGTACCATGACGAAGTTATAATAGCCTGATGAGACTGTACGTACATTTCTTGGTTGAGAAGCACATACTCTGTTGCAATTAATGCTATGTTTTTCTTTATCGGCCTTTAAGAAAATGGAAATGCGGCCAGTGTGTAAGAAGCGGTGTTGTTTGTGCTTTACTTTCTTCATGTAAACCATCGCGTACCTCCTTTGATTCATACTATGGTAAATATAAAATAAATATAAAAAAGCAATAAAAGGATCCAGTTCTCACAGGTCAAAGTGAACTGTGAATAGTCGCAAAATGCACTGAACTGCAGTTGTTTGAAGAGGACAACTGGATCTTCTCACCTTTTCCAATATAACGAGAGAGAGAGAGAGAGAGAGAGAGAGAGAGAGAGAGAGAGAGAGAGAGAGAGAGAGAGAGAGAGAGAGAGAGAGAGAGAGAGAGAGAGAGAGAGAACTATCACTTGTCATCCATGGAGTTCAACTATGTTATCAGTTTAGCTCGGGAAATTAATTTACAAAGGTAACCATGCTATCGGTCAAAGTTCCGAAAGGTCTAAGAAAAAAATCGGGATGAGTTCCCCTTTATTCGCATTATTATGTAGAGTTGACTATGTTCTTGGTTGCATACAAATTGGGATCGGAATGGGGACGGGATCGAGTAGTCTTTACCGATCACCTCTATTTCCCTGGACCAATTCAATATGGGTATGTGAAAAACAAGGATGTCACTTGGAGAGAGCAAGGAGTGGGGGCATTTCACCCTTAACGCTCTCCCCGAATTAGCTTGTGCTGTAAAATTGCTGTATTCGATATATGAACATTAACAAGCCAATCGAGTTTTTCCCCCACCTCCGAACAATTGAAATGACCTCCCTGCTGAGAAAGCTTGCAAGTAGCTTCCCCTGGCCCCTGGTTCAGTGACTTTTACCACGTTTATCCGGCTCCAGGTTTGCTGACTGCCATGTATAGCCTAATGTGTGATGAAAAATGGCGTCAGAAACTGATGATGATGAAGACATATGCTGACAGAACAGATTTATATATATGTGTGTTTGTGTGTTTTGTAGGATACATAACTCTTTTAGTCCGCGCACCAGGATATTTACTAAAGTAATTATATTGAAAAGAGGGTTTAAAATGGTAAAACACTCTTACTGGTCAACTGAAATTGGAATCATATCAGATCAATAAGATTTGGTTTTCTCTCACCTTCAACTGGTCATGACCTCTTCGTCATATTTTGTTAGATCATTTTACATTTCCATATTGTTCGAGCTGTTTAAAATAATCGTACCTAACTGTTTTTGGAAATAATTCCGTATTCTGTTTAAGGACCGCTTTTTAAATATGTCAGACATAAACTTAGATTTGTATTGTAACTTGTTAACTTCCCACTTTGACCTACCTGACAGTATATTTTCGAAACGTACGCATTTATCGCAACGTTTCCTTATACTACCCGTAGTCATTATTAAGTCGGTATGTGTAAATCTAAGTAATCATACATACCTATTATGCTTTGTTTCTGTACCATTATAAATGTTTGCATGTTGCATGTTGGGGGCTCCGAGTGGTCGAGTGGTATAAAGCGCTGTCCGTTACGGACCACTGCCATCTCACCTCTGTCTGCGTGTGTTCGAGTCTAAGACTCGGCAAATGTAGTTATGTGAGAAAGCTTGAGCTTCTCGTGGGTCAGTGGTTCTTTCTGGGGTTTGTCCGGTTTCTTCCTCCACCATTAATACTGGCCGCCATGTATAGCCTATATTGTGCTGAAAAATGGCGTTAAACCATAAAAAAACAAAAACAAAACATGTAGCATGTAGCATGTTAATTTATTTCCTTGATTGCTTGAACGTTTTCACTTGTGAGAAGATCCCCAATATATTTATTATAAAGACAAATAGTCCCAACTGTGTAACTTATTTATCTCGTCTTGAGCTATTTGTTGCTATTTTACATCATGTACTTACACTTTCAAAGTTCAGTACAGTGGAAAATGGTAGTATTTGAGTTCACAATATATCATCGTACTCATTTTGGATCTGATGCTTACTTAGTGCTTAAGAGTTTTATCGCGTCGAGTCTTCCCCGTGATACAGGTCTTGCATATTTTGCTTAAGTAACGAATTTTTCTCATTAGTCCAGTCTTTCTCAGTATTATTTGTCCGTGGCGGATGTGAGCCCTGATTGCAGATACGTTCATTAATCAGGGTCGCTTCAATAACACTTCAATCGTACACATATGAATACTTCCGGAAAGATGGCCGCTATTGTTTAACCGGATAGAAGTAGATGTTCTGTTTTTGTGCTGTTTTCATGAGAGATGTGCTTGTTGTCTATATTCATCTATATTCATCTACATTATTTTGTTTCATTATGCATTGGCTGTTCAGTTGGTGTGTGCTTCTTCATCTCTTTGAAAACGAGAACAATTCAAGATTTTCTCATCTGTCGTGCTCCACTTCTACAACGTCCTTTATTTTTGAATAAACCGCCATTACGTGGTCAACCGGTTTATGCTATGATGGATATTAATTAATTGCTTTAAATGACCACTCCTTGGCTCTTCATGCTACACTGTGCTCAAGACTCAACGAACTGGGACTACATTCATCATTACTTAAATGTAAGCGGAAGCGAAAAATGAAACGTTGTTTCATAGCTGTCTGGCGTGGGACAAAAAGAAAAATTCCATTTATCTTCCTTTCGCCCTATTCCAGCTAAATAATTAAAAATTTCGGCCGTTAATTGAGAAAACCTGGTGCAAATCTCTGTTAAATCGCCATTTTTTTTGTCAAGATTCCAAGAAATATCACTGCAAATTGCATTTTTCAACGCACAATTTGTAGAACCACCGGAAAAGCGCACAAAAATAGTTCATTTATTTACGATCAGAATATCGACGTCTTCTACCTGACAGAAACATGGCTAAAGCATCAGGCGATGAGCCAAAGTGTGCGGATATAACACACACCGGGTACTCCACGAAGTCGTTCCACCGCCACTCGCGCGGGGGTGGAATTGCCGTCATCACAAAGCATTCCATGATAACATGTCGTAAACACAACACAACCTTCAATTTCTGCCGCACATCATATGAACTAGTCTAAACAACATTCGCACTGGAACAAAGGTCAGTCCATTTTTCCTGCCTCTACCGCCCTCCTCCTAGTAGAAAAAACAAGTTGACCGAGTCTCTTTTTTTAAAAAGCAGTTTCCAAATCTCCTGGATTATGGAAATTTGATAGGTGGCAACTTGAATATTCTTGATTTCAGCTTTCGCTTTGACTGTCCTGGAAACCCATACATACCAAAACTCCTAGATTCTATTCATGGTTTCAACCTTAAAACGTAATTTAACCAACCCACTCATCAACTTGGTCACATTTTAGATTGGATTCTTCATAGACCGGATGATAATATTATATGGCCCACACTTGTATCCCACGAAATTGCAACAGATCACCTCTGCATTATATGCCATCTGGACGTATCAGTCCCTAACCATCCAACTTTATTTGCTACTAAGAGAAACCTCCATAAAATAAATAGAACCAAACTGATGCATGACATCCAAACAAACATAACAACATGTTAACCTACTGCAGCAGAACAACTCGATAACTGACTGTGTTCATCGCTTGAAAAACATGCTCCACCCACCAAGCGCTAACGTATCAATTCAAAATTGTTCTCCGTGGTATAAGAATGTTAGGGACCAGCTTCTCACTGCTTAATCAGACCACCGTACAGCACAGAGGCTTTGGTTTTCGACCAGACTCACTGTTTATAAACGACGCTATGAAGCCGCCAAGAAGAACGTCACAAACATGGTCCATTTAGCCAAATTATGCAACTACATTACTAAGATCATGGAGAGTTCCAGCTGTAAAGTGCTCTTCGAGATTACTAGCAAACTAATGTAAGGTAACAAATGTACACCACTTCCGACTACCTTCTCTGTAGTACACCTTCTGGACATGAATGTCAGCGACAAGCATTAGCTGTATTTGAACCTGTCTCTATGGATTTTGTACGGACAATGGTGTTGAAGAGTGCACCAAAGTCATGAAACTTGATCAAATTCCTAAATCACTGCTGCTTGAGTGCTTAGATCCAATATTGCCTTCACTACCTGATGTTAAATAGAACATCTGTCACATCCGGGAAATTCCCATCATTTTTCAAAACTGCCATTGTAAAGCCCCTGCTGAAGAAACCAACATTCGATCATAATGGCTTAAAGAACTACCACCCAATTTCTAATCTCCCGTTCATATCAGAAATCTTAGAAAACTTTGTTCTAACCCAGCTTGTATCTTATGTGAATTATAACAGTCCTTTTAGCATATTGCCCTAGTCGCAGTACTCAAACTACTCTTCTGAAAGTAGCTAATGATATTCTCTCTGCTTTGGATAGCGGAAAGTTTACAATCCTCACCCTCATTGATTTATCTGCAGCATTTTACACAAAAGACCAGGATATATTACTTCACAGTCCCCAGCATATATTTAGATTTCATAATGCCACAATGCAGCCTTATTATGGTTTAAGTTCATCTTAATCAACAGGACACTAATTGTATCTGCAAATGGACTACACTATAGTACAGTTGATCTATGATGTGGTGTTCCACAGAGGTCTGTTCTTGGACATGTTCGCTTCATCGTATACACTCAGCCGCTCTCAAGTGTCATATATCATCATCCAGTGTCTCAAATGAAAACCAAATATACAAGACTAGCCATCTAACTGAAGTTGATGCTAACAGCCAAGGAGTAGAGTGATCCATTTCTGATGTGAAAGCATGGACAACATGTAACAAGCTGCAGATGAATGATGATAAAACTGAGGCCATTCTGATTACAACACAAATGCTTCTTGATTCACATCCTTTACCTCAAATAATAAATATCAGCAACACCAATATTAAATTCACACAGTCAGTACGAAACATAGGTGTTACTCTGGACGGTACTCTCACACTGCACCAACATGTCATGAACCGCATATTTTGAGCTGAGACACATTAGATACATTCAGAAATATCGTTCAGTTGATGCCACTGAAACACTCATATGTTCATTAGTACTTTCGTGACTGGATTACTGTAACTCTGTCTGGTTCGTCTCAATATCTATTTCAGAAACTTCAAAAAGGTTAAAATACAGCTGCTCGGATAATCCGTAGAGTACCACGATCAGAGCACATCTCCCGGCTGCTCTATACCATACAACGGCTATCCAGTCGATCCAGAATCAAACACATAATTAGGTCTTTGTGCTACGTTTCAATGATGGACTGAAGTCCAACAGACCTATCTGGCCTCACCCATATGTACACACAAGCAAGATACCAACGCTCCTCTTATGCAAATCGTATACTCATTATACCCACTAAGACAGCGAAGTCATATGGACAACGTTCTTTTGCATACCAGGGCCCAGCAACATAGAACGAATTGAGCATTGAAATTAGACACGAGGACACAGTGATACTTTTCAAGAGTGCTCTTAAGACTCACCTTTTTCGACTGCAAGAAGAAAATTAAAGACCTAATAATTTTACTTGCCTTAAATATTTTCAGAATTTGTTATGTTTGATTATTTCATGGTGCTTGTTTTGTTTGTTTTCTTTTCGTTCTTTGTAGTCATATCTTAATATATGTTGTAGAGCGCTTAGAACTTCTAAAGATTATACAAAGTCCTCAATATAATTGCCATTATTATTATATACAGGTACATAGGTATGGCATGAAAGCAGGTATGGGGATGCATATGTATTAAGGTAGTTAGACAGGTTATTGGTTAGGTGATTAGATCGGTAGGTAGTAGGTATTTGGGTAGGTAGGTAGGTAGGTAGGTAGGTAGAGGTCATATTTAATAATAATTGTGCTCTGTAAGTCAAAAGATGCAAAATGAGAAACTTCATAATGCAAATATATGCTTTCTATATAGGGTCTGTCCCATACCCGACATCCATTTTTAAAAAAACCCATCGCAAAAGATAGTACGGCGTTTTATATCCAATATATACAACAACAAAAATCATTAGTGTAATTCAGGCCAAATTGTTTCATTATAAGATTACATAAGCTAAAATCCCAGTTGTTTGAAAAATGGTCAATTTTGGCTCCTGTATTTGGCTACGTTTGTAGAACTGTGTGCTGATCGATTTTCTGTTGTTGCTTTTTAAATGTTAACATAATCGTATGAACATGATTTCACGAACTTGCGTTTCTTTTAATATTTAAAGCGCCGAAACAAAGAATATGAATTTTTTTTGTTGTCAGCTTACATTAATGGAATCAGTTTGCTTTTGGTCATATTTTATCCATTAACGATTATATTATCGTGTTAGCATTTATTTATATTACTGTGTTGACATGAATTTAAAAAACCTTGACTTTTCTATAGCGTCTATCTACCACTCTTTCCATCCATCCATCCATCCATCCATACATCCATCCATCCATCCATCCATCCATCCTTCCTTCCTTCCTTCTTTATTTCTTTCTTTCTTTCCTTCTTTCTTTTCTTTTCTTTCTTTCTTTCTTTCTTTCTTTCTTTCTTTCTTTCTTTCTTTCTTTCTTTCTTTCTTTCTTTCTTTCTTTCTTTCCTATGTAAGCATTGTTTCAGACTTGAAGTGCAAGCAAATAGCTAACATTCCTTCAAGGGTTTTAAGGTTAGCTACATCCTGGGCTTAAAGCCAGGATGAAGAACGCACAGATTACCTAAATATGAAGCAAACTTGTGAATATTTTGAAGTTCTCGTGCAGATCTTCAACTGTATCAACATATTAAAAAAATAGAGACGCGTTTTGGAAGGACGTTTGGAAAGGCACTGCAGCAGTTAAGGGGCAGAATGTTTGCCGGTATAGTTTCTTTTGAAAACACTTCAAACTACGACTTGATGGTTTAAATAGACAGTATATGGCGTGAGATGGTCTTTGTGCCTTACATTCTTACGTCACGTATACAATGTATTAGCCCTTGTCAGCCTTACCATTCTTACGTCACGTATACATGACCTATAACTTTAAATGGATTAGCCCTTATCAGCCGGCTAATAGCCAAACCTGTTGAAGAAAAAGAGGGACCCCAATCAAACTTTTTATAAATGTCCTTACGCTAGAATAAACAGTTTAATGACAGAATCTTTTTTCTATTTTCATTTAGTCGTATCGCACACATCTCTACCACAATTGGTCCCAGGCAATACCATTGAGATTTGAAGATACAAGAAATCAAATGACATGTCACGACATAGCCTTGAGGTGCAAATAAATTTTCGATAAAACATTGATATATTATATGTTACAAAATATTGTTACTGTAGTACTTACATTTTACTAAATCGGTCTGGTGGCCTAGTAGTTTAGAGCGCCAGCCTCGGGAGAGTCGTGGGATCGATTCCCAGCCGAGTCATGCCAAAGACTTAAAAAATTATATTAACAGCTGCTTTGCTTGGTGCTCAGCATTAAGAGGCTAGTGTTAGGACTGGTCGGCCTGGTGTCAGGATAATGTGACTGGGTGGGATATGATGTTGCCTGTCCGCGGAATGATGCCACAGTGCTAAACATCGCTATAAACTACCTCACTGCAGACATCATAGCCATATGACTGAAAAGTTACGTTAAAAATCAAAATCACACACACACACACACACACACACACACACACACACACACACACACATATATATATATATATATATATATATATATATATATATATATATATTATTAGCATCTATTAATGCAATCTTTCATTCTATTTACGCCTTAAGGTGACATAGGGTAGATGACAGTATTGCTAAACATTCAAATCTCTTTTTTTACGTTTTCTTTCTGTCTCTAGTGAATTGTTATACATATATACTTTATATATCTTTGTGTGTGTGTGTTTGTGTGTGTGTGTGTGTACCAACGCAAGTTGTCGAAAATGGCGGGGTAAAAGCGACACCCGGTCACAAATTGTATTCATTTCCTTATACGACCGTAAATAATTTAATTGTAAAATTCACTTTGTTTTTCATTTCATAATCAAAGATAGATCCCGAGTAAGGATAGATGTATACATGATATGGTCATTGATGGACCAAAGCCGGAACTAGATATACTGTCAAAATAATCATCGATAGATTTACACTAAAGCTAGATGTACAATGTGGTAATCCATGAGTAGTGACTAAAACTAGACGTATAATGTGATCATTTCTAGTGAGATTATAACTTAGAACTAGACGTACAGACCATGTGATCATTTCTAGTCAGAGAATAGAAATAGACAACAATGTGATCATCTCTAGCCAGTGATTAAAACTAGACATACAGTAAATGTGATCATTTCAGGTCAGATATTAGAACTATACGTACAATGTGATTATTTCTAGCCAGAGATTAGAACTAGACGTACAGACCATGTGATCATTTCAGGTAAAAGATTGGAACTAGACGTGCAGAAAATGTGATCATTTCACTTCTGAGATTAGAACTAGACGTACAACGTGATCATTTCTAGTCAGAGATTAGAACTAGATGTACAGACCATGTGATCTTCTTTAGTCAGAAATTAGAACTAGACGTACAAAAAATGTGATCATCTTTAGATTGAGACTAAAGATTACAAATGTTGGAAAGAATTATAAAAAATGTAGAAATACGAACTTGGCGGATTGTTATATTTATATATCATCTAAGTCGTATTTGTAGTTAGAATGACCAACAATACTTGTTCCAAACTAAACTGAAATTCATTCAGTTGGTAAATAAGCTCCACGGCCTCTTTAGATGTAATCTTGTTATTTCCTATATGTCGGCATTTTTTATTTAATATCTGTTGCTCTCAGTTACCCTTCGACGTCTGCAAATCAAAGGTCTGACGTAGATAAATGATAGCTGTTTGAATTAATGTATCCATTTAACGAAGATGAATTACATTTTTAGTATTCATCATCTAACCACTTCACTCTTTTATTCGTTTTCTCATTAACTCATGATGATAACCTTTATGATTTCTGCAAAATCATTTTACGTGTACAGGAATTTTTTTTATTATTTAATAATTTGTAATACGCCACTGGGTCTAATCGTAAATCTTGTCATAAAACTTCATCGTCTGACAAATTACAAACGGAAAATCCATATTTTCTGCATATCTGCATATTTAAGAACGGATGCAAGGACAACTGTTTCTTCTTTATGTTTTTGAACTCAATATGTGACCGTATATTGCAAATAGGCCGTCAATCGTACTTAATATAACCTTGCAATCAATACACGTCCAAGCCATCGGCTAGTCGACTCGTTCAACAATGACGTCATACATAACAGGAGGCTGAATCTAACCCAAGGAAGGTGAAATATCAGTTGAAGTAAGTTTTGAAAATACGTTTCTCAATTTATTTTAACAGTAAATTTAAGGAATTCTGTTGGATTACATTAAAGGGAGACACTGCTCTTAAATGTAAGAAACCGAATTTTAATCTGCAATGTTCTAAACAGAACAAGACAATGTACAGTTTGAAGACTTTCTGCATATCTGACCAGCTAGTCGATTAAAAAATAAATTGCATACTTAGCTATATGCTCGTTGGTATGTCGAGTTCAACTGCACAGACCCAGATTTACCGCCATGAAATGATCCGGCATGCTTGGGCCTATCAAGTTTGCTAGGAATAATTAGGACTATTGAATAAAGTAATAAAATGTAATCAGTAATCAGCATATACCCTGATATACCAGAGAATTATTCCATGGCGGATCATGGTCCATGCACTTTACAATTTGTCTCGACTTACATGCATGCGTATAGCGGTGTTCATTCTGTTTCATTCGCCATCGAGGCAGATAACGGTGTTCATTCTGTTTTATTTGCCAATGTGGCATATAACGGTGTTTATTCTGTTTCATTTGCCAATGTGGCATATAACGGTGTCGATTCTGTTTCATTCGCCATCGTGGCAGATAACGGTGTTCATTCTGTTTCATTTGCCAAAGTATGTTCTCCAAAAAGGTTAGATTGCGTAAGACGCTGCAAAGTCATGAATTGAAACATGTATCTACGTATGAATGTAACATTTAAGGAGATTAATATTATAAGATCCTTATATATATATATATATATATATATATATATATATATATATATATATATATATATATATATATATATATATATATATATATATATATAAATATTCATATTGCTTTATATTTAGTATTCCTATTGCTTTATATTTTATATTCATATTGCTTCATATGTAGTATTCATATTGCACCATATTTAGTATTCATATTGCATCATATTTAGTATTTATATTGCTACATATTTAATATCGATATTGCTTCATAGTTAATCTGCATATTGCTTCATATTTAGTATTCTTATTGCTTCATATTTAATAATCATATCGCTAACGTATTTAGTAATCATATTGCTTCTTAGTTAGTATTCATATTGCTTTATAGTTAATCTGCATATTGCTTCATATTTAGTATTCTTATTGCTTCATATTTAATAATCATATCGCTAACGTATTTAGTAAACATATTGCTTCTTAGTTAGTATTCATATTGCTTCATAGTTAATCTGCATATTGCTTCATATTTAGTATTCATATTGCTTCATATTTAGTATTTATATTAATTCATATTTAGCATTTACGTTGATACATATTTAGTATTCATATTGATTTATATTTAGTGTTCATATTTATTTTTATTTATAGGGCATAACCGATTATCATTTTTCTACTTATTTCCGATTCCGGATTTTGGGCATGAAATTTTTCCGATTCCGGATACTATTCGATTAATCGGAAATGCTAAATCCGTATTTTTCTTTTTCTAAAAAATTTCATCGTCCGTTTTCGGGTTTCTGGTATCTGGTTTGGCCGTGTCTAGCATGTTACTTAGTATTTTTACCATATCCGGCTTTATTTCCGGTTTTCACCCGCTAGTTCAAATAGATTGTCTCACAGCGTGGTTGTGTTGACCATATTGGACTTTTATGACTTCTTATTTAATTTTATTAACGCACTATCGAATGACACGCAGTGCTATAGAAATTCAACTTTATTATTTTTATTATCCGAATCGGTCGTTCCTGCCTTGTCCGACTCCGATTAATCGGAAGTTCATACTATCCGGTGGAATCCGATTTCCGGATCAAAAGTCGGTTATGCCCTATTTATTTAGTATTCTTAATTATTCATATTTAGAATTCATATTACTTAATATTTAGTATTCATATTGATTAATATTTAGTAATCCCGTTGATACATATTTATTATGCATAGTGAATCATATTTAGTATCGGTATTGATTCGTATTTCGTTGATACATATTTAGTGTTCATACATTGATTCATGTTTAGTATTTACGTTGATACAGATTTAGTATTCATATTGATTTATATTTAGAATTCATCTTGATTTATTTTTAGTATTCCTAATTATTCATATTTAGAATTCATGTTGATTTATATTTAATATTCATTTTGATAAATATTTAGCATTCATGTTGATCCTTATTTAGTTTTCTTAAATGTTCATATTTAGTATTCATATCGATTCATATTTGGTATTCTTAATTATATATGTTTATTATTCTTAATTATTCATGTTTATTATTCCTAATTATTCATGTTTATTATTCTTAATTAGTCTTGTTTATTATTCTTAATTATTCATGTTTATTATTCCTATTTATTCATCTTTATTATTCCTAATTATTCATCTTTATTATTCTTAATTATTCATGTTCATTATTCCTAATTATTCATGTTTATTATTCTTAATTATTCATGTCGATTACTTATTCATGTTTATTATTCTTAATTATTCATGTTTATTATTCCCAATTATTCATGTTTATTATTATTAATTATTCATGTTTATTATTCTTAATTATTCATGTTTATTATTATTAATTATTCATGTTTATTATTCTTAATTATTCATGTTCATTATTCTTAATTATTCATGTTTATTTTCTTAATTATTCATGTTTATTATTCCTAATTATTCATGTTTATTATTCGTAATTACTCATGTTTATTATTCTTAATTATTCATGTTTATTATTCGTAATTATTCATGTTTATTATTCTTAATTATTCATGTTTATTAATCGTAATTATTCATGTTTATTATTCTTAATTATTCATGTTTATTATTCTTAATTATTCATGTTTATTATTCTTAATTTTTCATGTTTATTATTCTTAACTATTCATGTTTATTATTCTTAATTATTCATGTTTATTATTCTTAATTATTCATGTTTATTATTCGTAATTATTCATGTTTATTATTCTTAATTATTCATGTTTATTATTCGTAATTATTCATGTTTATTATTCTTAATTATTCATGTTTATTATTCGTAATTATTCATGTTTATTATTCGTAATTATTCATGTTATTATTCGTAATTATTAATGTTAATTATTCCTAATTATTCATGTTTATTATTCTTAATTATTCATGTTTATTATTCTTAATTATTCATGTTTATTATTCTTAACTAATCATGTTTATTATTCTTAATTATTCATGTTTATTTTCCTAATTATTCATGTTTATTATTCCTAATTATTCATGTTTATTATTCTTAATTATTCATATTTATTATTCTTAATTATTCATGTTTATTTTCCTAATTATTCATGTTTATTATTCCTAATTATTCATGTTTATTATTCTTAATTATTCATGTTTATTTTCCTAATTATTCATGTTTATTATTCCTAATTATTCATGTTTATTATTCCTAATTATTCATGTTTATTATTCTTAATTATTCATGTTTATTTTCTTAATTATTCATGTTTATTATTCCTAATTATTCATGTTTATTATTCCTAATTATTCATGTTTATTCTTCTTAATTACTCATGTTTATTATTCGTAATTATTCATGTTTATTATTATTAATTATTCATGTTTATTATTATTAATTATTCATGTTTATTAATCTTAATTATTCATGTTTATTTTCTTAATTATTCATGTTTATTATTCCTAATTATTCATGTTTATTATTCCTAATTATTCATGTTTATTATTCTTAATTATTCATGTTTATTATTCGTAATTATTCATGTTTATTATTATTAATTATTCATGTTTATTATTATTAATTATTCATGTTTATTATTCGTAATTATTCATGTTTATTATTCTTATCACATCATACTATACTTAATACTGGTATCACACGACTAGGAGTCAATACATTTACACGTGTGTATGATATAAATTGCAATGTTACAGACAAATATACATTTCAGACTTATATTGATCAACTTTCTGTTTCAAGTAATATTCATGTCTACAGAATTATTGACACAATTACGTACGTGAAAACTATCATTTTCTAAATTCAAACAATTACTTCTAAGATGTCTTATCTGGAATATTAATATTGCTTAATATAATAGTGTTATTGTTTATTATATATTTTATATAAATCACCATATATCCGGTAAGGTATTTCATTTTAAGCGTTTTACATATATCACTATAGATTCTCAAGGTCATTAGCATTAAACATTTTACATAAATCACCATATATTATCAAGGTCATTAGCATGAACGTTTCAATCATTTCATTCAAATGTAAATATTTCTATACATTGTAACTTAACCTATGTAGATCTTTGGATACATTCGTAATGCAGTGAAACCATCCACAATAACATACTATGTTGGATTCAGTTTGTAAGATAGATGAGGTTTTTAAAATGTTAACTTGTTCGTCTACCTTTCTATTATTATATTTCTTTACCCAAGCATAACACATTGTCATTTCAATGATGTGTTTTCGGAGAGAAAATGAAAGGTTCAACTCAATAAATATTTATAATAAGTATTTATAATAAGTAAGTAAGTAATAAGTCAATAAATATTTATATATGCTCTATTATTTTCTGTCCTAATAATATATATTTGTAAATGTACTTTACAAAGAATTGTCTATGAAACAATCGCCAAAATAATCGTGTGAGTGAGCTTTGTATGTGTGGAAATTCGATGCACCACTATGATAGCGTACATCACATCACCTATTTTATAGTATCAGAATGAATTGATGTATAGGAATTACATTAGGAGTTTCTGAAAAGAAAAGTTTATTTAATACAAGGAAAAGACACACACACCCCCCTACCTACCTACCTACCTACCCTTATATATATATATATATATATATATATATATATATATATATATATATATATATATATATATAATGAGGACTTTGTATAGCGCCTAATCTTTCGAAGCTCTAAGCGCTTTACACCATCAATAATGATATGACTACACTACAGAACAACAAATGACAAAAACAATGAAATTGGAAAACATAAAAACATGCTGAAAACATATAAGATACAAAACATGATTAAGTCGCTAAGTTTGTCCCTGCAGTCGAAACAGGTGTGTCTTAAGAGCACTCTTAAAAGGGACCACTGTGTCTTTGTGTCTAATTTCAATGGGCAATTCGTTCCACGTCGCGGGGCCCTGGTGTGTAAACGAACGTTGTCCATATGACTTTGTTTTCACCTTGGGAACACTGAGTATACGATTATCAGAAGAAGAGCGTTAGGATCTAATTGGTGTATACACATGGATGAGGCTGGATAGGTATGTTAGACTGGAGTCTGTCATTGAAACATAGCACAGAGAACAAATTTTGTGTTTGATTCTGTATCGAATTCATAGCCAGTGTAGGGTACAGAGCAGTGGTTAGGTGTGCTTCTGATCGAGGTACTCTAAAGATGATCCGTGCAGCTGCGTTTTGGACTTTTTGAAGTTTCTGGAGTAAATATTGTGACGAACCAGACAGAATTGAGTTACAATAGTCCAGTCTTGAAAGTTCTAATAAACATACAAGTGTTTTAGTGGCATCAACTGAAAGATATTTACGAATGGAACTGATCCGTCTTAATTCAAGATATGCAGCCTTGCATATGTTCCTGACATGTTGGTGCAATGTGAGAGTACTGTCTAGAGTAACGCCTAGGTTTCGTACTGACTGTGAGAATTTAATGTTGGAGTTGCTGATATTTATTGTCTGAGGCAAAAGGATGTGAATGAGAAAGATTTTGTGTTGTGATCAGAATAGCCTCAGTTTTATCATCATTCATCTGCAGCTTGTTACATGTTATCAATGATTTCACATCAGAAATGCACTTCTCTACTCCATGGATGGTAGGGTAGCATCAACTTCAGTTGGGTGGCTAGACTTGTATATTTGTGTGTCATCAGCATACAATTGGTGCGACACAGGGTGATGATCTATGACACTTGAGAGCGGCTGAGTATACAGAATGAAGAGAACAGGTCCAATAACAGATCCCAGTGGAACACCACAACATACGTCAACTGGGCTGGAGTGTATTCCATTTGCAGATATAATTTGTGTCATGTTGACTAGGTAGGACTTGAACCACTGTAAGACTATATTCTGAATGCCAAATACATTATGGAGATGGTGAAGTAATATATCATGGTCTATTGTATCAAATGCTGCAGATAAATCCAGGAGAGTGAGAACTGTAATCTTTCCACTATCCAAAGCAGAGAGAATGTCACTAAATACTTTCAGAATAGTAGTTTCCGTACTGTGGCAAGGGCGATATGCAGACTGTACATTGATAAAAAGACTATTTAAATTCAAATGAGATAAAAGTTGAGTTAGAACAACCTTTTCTAAGATTTTTTATATGAATGGGAGATTAGAAACTGGGCGGTAGTTCCTTAAATCGTTATGGTCCAGTGTTGGTTTTTTCAGCAGTGGCTTTACGATGGCAGTTTTGAAAAATGATGGGAATTCCTCTGATGAGAGAGATATATTAATAACATCAGTTAGTGAAGGCAATATTGAGTCTAAGCACTCAGGCAACAGTTATGTCGGAAAGCGAATCTCTAATGGTTTGTAATTTGTCATCGAAGAAATTTGCAAATTGGTCTGGTAGGTCTAGTGGAGATAAGGTTGTTGGAAGTCGTGTACATTTGTTCCTTGACATTAGTTTGTTAGTTATCTCGAAGAGCTCTTTGCAGCTGGAACTCTCCGTGATCTTAGTACTGTAGTGGGATGATTTGGCTAAATGGACTATGTTTGTGACGTTCTTCTTAGCGGCTTCGTAGACTTTTTTATGAATAGTGAGTCTGGTGGAAAGCCAAAGCCTCTCTGCTTTTCGGCGGTCTTTTAGCAGTGCGAAGCTGGTCCCTAACACTGCTATACTATGGAGAGCACTTTTTTTTTTATTGATACTATGCATTTGGTGGCTGGGGCATGTTTATCAGGCAATGAATGAAGGCAGTTACCAAGTTGTTCCGCTGTTGGATGTAAGAAAGTTGTTAGGTTTTCTTGGATGTCATGCATGAATTTGGTTCTATTTATGATACGGAGGTTTTTCTCAGTAGCAAATAGAGCTGGAGGGTTAGGGACTGATACGTCGAGATGGCATACAATGCAGAGGTGATCAGATGCAAGTTCGTGGGATGCAAGGGTGGATTGCAGAATATTATCATCAGGTCTATAAAGAATCCATTCTAAAATGTGACCAAGTTTATGTGTAGGATGGTTAACTGACTGTTTAAGATTGAAAACATGAATGGAATCTAGGAGTTTTGATATGTATGGCTTACCAGGACAGTCAAAGTGAAAGTTGAAATCTCCAAGAATAATTAGGTTGCCACCTATCGAATTTCCATACTCTAGAAGATTTGGAAACTGCTCCAAAAAGAGAGATTCAGTCAGCTTGTTGTTTCTACTAGGCGGCGGACGGTAGAGACAGAAAAAATGGACTGACCTTAGTTCCAGTGTGAGTGTTGTTTGGACTAGTTCAAACGATGTGTGACAGAAATTGAAGGTTGTGTTGTACGTAAGGCATTTGATCATGCAATTCTTTGCAATTACAGGATTTCCACCTGCGCGAGAGTTGCAGGGGAACGACGTGATGGAGTAATCGCTGGGTGTTAAATCCACATACTTACATTCATCACCTGCGGAATGTAACCAAGTTTCTGTCAGGAAGAAGACGTCAATATTCTAGTCGTTGATAAAATTAACAATTTCTGTGCGCTTTTCCGGTGATCCTACTGATTGAGCGTTGAATAATGCAATACGTAGTGGTATCCCTGGGACAGTTGACACAACGGTTGACAATTTAAGAGGAATTTGAACCAGGTTATTAAAATTAACGACAGAATTTTCAAGTTGTTTATCCATTACGGGCGAAAGGGAGATAACTGGAATTCTTCTTCCTGTTTTACGCCGGCCAGCTTTGAAAGAACGTTTCTTTTATCGCATCCGTTTACATTTAAGAAATGATGAATGTGTTCCCAGTTCGTTTAGTCTTGAGCACAATGTATTATCTAGAACCGAGGTGTGGTCATTTAATCCAATTAATGAGGGTCCGTCGTATTGTAAGCGGTCACGTGACGACGGTTTATTCAAAAACAAATGACGTCTTAACATTGGGACAAAACAGCTAAGAAAAATTCTAATTGTTCTCGTTTCCAAAACAAGGAGATGAATTAACACATACGAACGGAACAGCGAATGCATGATGAAACAGAATAATGTAGACGATGATAGAGAACACGCACAAATATCATAAATATAGCACAAAATCGGAAGAGCCTATCTCGAGCAGCTTAGCGATGGCGGCCATCTTTCCGGAATATATATATATATATATATATATATATATATATATATATATATATATATATATATATATGGATACATGGGTGAGGTGCTCCCAATATTTATTTAACAATTATAGAAGTCCCACCCATGCTCTGTTTTGTTGGAAGTTTAATTTAGGGAAATATAGATGTTAAGCGTCGAGCCCATAGTCAGCAATGCCGACTGTTGATGGTTAAATGTACAAAAGGGTTGAAATTCAATGATCAACAAATTCAATAATCAAATGACTCTAAATTCCAATTACACTCCTTGCGTTCGAAAATGTAATAAGCCCATTCCATCATTTGATTAGCAGTATGAGATTGAGTTCCATCTGTCCTTGTGATTCTACTAATCTTTTTGCATCCTTTCTGTCTATTACTTCTCCAAATTTCTTCTCCTCCTCGATTTTTTTCTGGACTTCTTCTAGACTTTCTTTAGACTCCTTTCATCCTCCTCCTCCACTTTCTCCCCCACGACTACATTCTGTCGAAGTCGACCGCCATGTACAGTCTCAATTCCGTTTCCATCTCTTGAAGAATTGGGACTCTACAAAACCAGAAGTGCTCTGTCCCCTCAAAAGCTTCCTATAAAAACACAAGGACGGTACATTTTTCTTATGCCATTTCACATCACACTACATACATCATATCATCAGATAACGGCTATTATATTTCTTCAATAAAAGAACGTCATAATACAGTACAATAAATTCTGTCACATCAGAACATATTTATAATCCCGTTATGCTAAACATTATCACAATAATCAGATGCATTCCTTAATCTTATGTCTCACACAAGGTATGCAAATATTCAAATATACATGCTCTGATATATGCATACATCCATAATAACTAATATTACGAACTTCAACCATTTTCCAAATTTGCGATTCAAGCATATATACATTCTAACATAACGCATTAAAAAGATACTGGTTTGCTATGAAGTAACACAATAGCGAATTAACAAATCAATTCAACCATCTAAACATAATCAGAATAATTCCGCCTAGTATTTAATATTTTTCTACGTAAGGCTCAAGACCATTCCTCAAATATGCATGTAATCGAAACACTGCAAAGGTAATTAAACATGCTAAACGATCCTTTTAACTAAGAATACATACTACAAATAACTACAATTATGATACCGAAAAATTCTGCTAAAATCGAGTAAATAACTGGCTGACCTTTTCGAAGCTTTGTCTTTCCGTAGAATATACCTCTAAAGTCTGCCCCGAAATTACAAGTGGCTTCTTCTCGAAATAAATCATAATGATAAAATTATCTATAAAGCGATTACTAAATTAATCTTGCGATTTGGAAGGTATCAGTTTGGCCAGAATTGTAATCACGCACCATATCTCAATGTTTGGATTAGATATCGATATGGATCGATCCAATCAAACATAGTGGACAATGTCCTTCACGCTTTTTGTCAAAGTGGACAATGATAATACCACGTCTCTTTTCGATTTTTGAACAAACTTTTAAAATAAAGGTGTGATAACGGCAAGCGATGCGACCTGTCACCTTCGCCAACTAAATTTTTCGCTCCCTGGCTGGTCATCGTAACCTTTCGTAAGAGTTCAACACTAACCCCGTGGCGATATTTAGAGATCAAATAACGCTGTTATATTCATTATATTCCCAAGACGTGTATATTATAGCCTATACATGACTCCATAGCTGTGCGTTAGCAAACGTGATCATGTGTGTGTGTGTGTGTGTGTGTGTGTGTGTGTGTGTGTCTGTGCGTGCGTTTGTGTGTGTTTACAGTCTCACTGCTATTCTTTTGCATGGTAGATATATGTAGGGTTTTCTTTCATCGGATCGAGATTCACCATATTTTTCTTTTTTGCATCATTACACTTAATTATTTACCCTTTCAATATTGTCACAATCAGAAAGATAGGGAATTCATTTAGATGTCAAAGCAAATAAGATGCTTTAAACAGCTGTTATTGTCGAGATATTGCATGAACGAAATATCGTCAGCCTAAATCGTTAAAGCTCAGAACACCAAATTGAAAACAGCTAATAAAACAGAATATTCTTAAAACCGTCTACAGGCTTTTTCTAATTGAATTTAATTTGATAAATACTGCGGTACAATATATTGACGAAACACTCTTGTGCAATAAGAAAACGAGTGGATGGATGCCGGAATAGAGTGGACTTGTCATGGTCTGCTGGGACATCAACATGATGGAGAAGACCTCTACTTGCTAAAACAGCGAAAAGTGTCCTTTTATACGGGATCGCTGTTCGCGATGTACTTTTCAGGTCATAGTTATTACTGAATATGCGATAAATAAGAAAAGAGTTGAGATTTTGTTAGAAGACGTATCTAAAATGCTGAATTATTCGAAATTGTCGGAAATCCAGGAAAGATAATGCCTGCATCTAACTGTGCGTTGTTGTCGAATTCAAGCTTCGGATCAAGCCATGTTAGTATCCGGCGCGCGCCCCCATAACAAGACTCTTTACTCCAGTTGCATCAGTACTAAATAACCTACGTGACTCTGAATAACACAATACGTTAGAAATTAATCAACATATTGATGCACTAGCATGCACTTGGACTTTTTAATGTTGGTCATCGCAAAATGATACATTTAAGTACAGTTATTCTCATCAAAATGTCAAAGGTCAGAACGCTATCGCTTAATTTCTGTACTTGATAAAGTTGTCTAAATTGAGTCTGCTTAAAATTTAAATGTAATTTCGCTTTTATTGATATCATCTGTTCTTACTTCTTAGCTACAGTCTTCCTTCATAAAGCAAATATTATACTAACGTACAATCACGGAATTAATGGGTCTTGTAATACTAATGTACATGAAGTTCAAGTCGACATACTCACGTGCTTATCTAACTTTTATATAATCGTTCTTCACTCAAGTCGGCGTTGTGCCTCGTGTCTTGACGTGTCAGGGCTTTAACTGAAAATCCTATTAACATGCAATCAAACGTAAGCCATATCCAGTCACCAATACTCACTAGTGAATCGATTCATTTGTAAGATATTTAAAAGCCGCCAATATTTGATTATTATCAGTTTGGTGCCTTACACTATCTTCGTGCCCTTCTCCAACGGACTTAATCAATATTTATCAGCTACGAACTTAATGTTCAGTGCATTTAAGACATGCATATTAATCGTGCTCCAAAACTTGGGACCGATTTTAAAAGCCACATCCTATGACGTATTAGGTCTCGAGCCGGATCTGGCTTGCCGACTGTAAGTTGCACGTGTCTGATGTAAAGAGACAGAGTGTAAAATGGTCATATTGGACGAAACAAGCTGGGGTTGACAAGTCTGCGTAAATGTTATAACATATATGGAAAGCTTCAGGAGAGGCAAGTCTGCTTACGTGTAAGGCCACGATTTCCATTGCACAAAAACCTTGTGTTAACCAAACCAGTATCCTTTATCCTCATTAAACTTGTTTGAGATATATAGTAAACAATTTATATACATATTATCTTTGACAAAAGTATGAACAATTATAAATAAATTTAATTATAACCTAGTAAAAAATAAAATACATAAAAATAGAAATGTTGTAAATTGCAGTTTAAAAGAAGTCAGTCTTAATTTAATGTATAGTTATAACGCTTAGAAGCGTATACCAAAGCACAAAAAAACCCAGAAACAAACAGTTTGTTTCTTCTTATCGGGAATCTACTAAGTCATTGCAAAAGGAACTGTAAAAAACTGAAAAACTATTTTAATAATCCCTGATAGTGTTGTAAAATATAAAGTAATATTAAACACATTTATAAAATGGATTGCCCGGAGGCCTATTGGTTAAAGTGTCCTCCTCAGATGTAGGAGATCGCGCGTCATACCAAAGACTTATAAAAATGGTAATTCTACATCTATCGTACTTTTGTATGGTATATTGCTAATATGTAACCTCACGTGCATTACAAAATTAGAGACATAGCATACTTACTTATGTCTCAATTGATAGGTATATATCACCAGTATTAAAAAGTAATATTTCTGGCTAAACGCCTACTGCGCATGTCACTTTTAAGGAGTATCACCAGTACGCATATCAATTTGTTTTTCTAACGTCAATACCTATAGAGCGAGGAATGGTGAAAAACAGCTCTTACCAGTCTGGTAACAATGTGACACCTAAAAAGTGCTGACAGACTGTTAAATTTCTGATAAGTCATAATCGTCATCATTTTCGTCCATTTGCAGATTTCCTTGACACAATCTGCATGTTTTTGATGTATTTCTCGTTTTTCGTTTAGGTAGCTCAATCATTAATGAGTTTATGACGGAGTTTCAAATTTTTTTTCGGGAAAATTATCTTCAAGAAACGCTCATGAATTCCCAATACAATAGGTGAGACAAAGTAATAGAACCATACTAAAATATACATATATGAGGTTATTGCCGTTAAATTCTAGGCAAGCGTGTTTCACAACATTTTTTGAAACGTGTATTTAGTTTTGTTCTCTCAGTAATTAACTAATTTCCATGGCAAACGAAAATGCGGCGCTGGATCAATTATGTAATACCAGTATAGTGTATTGCGTTTATTTTAGGATTTAAGTCTATTCCATTGAAAGTCCTTGGAGACAGTTTAATCAGGCAACTGATCAGAGAAACCCTAGACCGAAAAACAAACTCGTTTGCAGCATATCACAACTATTATTACAATCATCCGATCACAACCAATTTCAATCTATTTTATATTTGTGTTGTCAGTTCTTTTCACTTTTACAAATGTTTAGTAGCTCGGCTTAAATGGTGGAATTACTCTTGAAGTGATGGTACATTTTGACATCTAGACTGCTTCTAGACTTTACGTTTTCTTTATGAGACCAATCCTTTGATATTCTTCAAACTATGCTAAAGATCAATTCTAGACTCGTCAGACTTCAAAAATGTTAAAAATTCTTGTATTTAAAAATGAACAATGAAATTTGTTAAATTTGTTCTGAGACTATTGAAAGGCCAAAATCAAACAAAACGGTATGTTTTTCTAAAGTTTGAATTAAAATGTTTAATTGTCTAACAATCCAAAAGGTTCACTTGACTGATCGATGACAAATCATGGCACGATTCTGCTAGAAATCATAAGGTTCCAAAGACCTCTATACAGTTCCTTTTGTATACTAGAAAATGCAACGTGTCTGTTATGTAAAAAAGTTACTCTAATGAATACAAAAACACAGATCTCACAACTACCCAATTGTATATCAACCACACATCAGTATGGTTTCTCTTCATTAACTTTCTGTAACGTACCGTCAGCATTTCACGCCGGAAAACTATACAGATCAACTACTTAATGCAGGGAACTATTCATTTGGCCTGTAACTTAGCAACACATTTACCACCATGGCAACAATAAACGGCGCCTGCCGACACCTGAACAGTCCCTTCTCGTCAATTCCACTGTGATATATACCAGTCTTCACTCATACATACGGCATCAGGAGTCACACAATCAATGCAAACAACTATATTGTAATAGGGACTATTGAACTCGAGGGACACTCGTGTGGTTATGACCTGAATTCCCCCAAAATAAACCATGGCAAAATGGAAACTAGCTCACACTTTATCCCGTGAAGTATGGTATAAGTAAATGGTTAATTAATTCGGACTGAGGAATATTTCCTCAGGGTGGCTTCCCATAATCAATCAAGTAAACACACATATCTAATAAAACTTTTAAACGGAGCTCTATACACAAATGTATTACAATATACTAGACTTAAGATGCATGCGTGTAATATAGGAATATAACTGTAATCTCCTGGCTCAGAGATAGACGTGAGATTAAACTTGCATTATCGTATTGGAATATAGCTTTTTGTCTTGATTAGGCATTATAAATCTTTTAAACACGAAGTCTAGGACACTTTAATTTTGCGCGCTAAAGTTATAAGTTCTCACCGAAAAATCAGTACTCACTAACTGATGAGCTCTCATCAGATCAGAAGTATTCATCAACAAATACGCACTCAACAACCAATAAGCACTCACCAACCAATAAGCACACAATCAACCGATAAGTACTAACCAACCGATAAACACTCACCAACCAATCAGCACTCACTAACTGATAAGCTATCACCAAATCACATGTACTCACCAACTAATAAGCACACAATCAACCGATATGTACTCACTAATAAACTCTCACCAAAATTTACCGACTAATAAACACTCACCAAATGATAAGCACTCACCAACCGATAAGTAATCTTTATCGTAATACAAATGTATATACAAAATTGTCACAAGGTGTCACACACACATACACATACACACACACAAACACACACATGCACACACACAAACACACACACACGTAGCCATATTTAACAACTTCAGCTGCTTTTTATTGTACATTTTTTAGCAATTTTTAAAGGCAAACAATATCTACATAAACGTAACAGGTAATGTACGATTTTGCACGAGAGGTGATATTCTCCAGGTATAAAATGGGTATCGCAAAAATCTTCTATTACAAAAAAAAAAAACAACAAAATTATTCAGCCATAATCATTTCCTAAATCAAGGGCTTACTTAAAAATTGGATCGACTTTGTTAACAAATAAAAATTGGACTCTCTGATTAATTTAATTTTCATATTTTTGAATTGCATTTTTCTCTTCAAAACGTAGATTTCGATTTAGTGCTTTCTAGTCCATCATGCGTTGTCCCTTTAAGGCTGTTACTGTTGCTTTTTATGTTTTAAGGTTTAACGCCATTTTTCAGCACACGATAGGCTATACATGGCGGTCAGTATTATTTGTGGAGGCAGAACCCGGGAAAATCCCCGGAAAGAACCACCGACCCACGATAAGCTATTGGCAAGCTTTCTCACATAACTACATAGCCGAATCTCAGACTCGAACCCACGCAGACAGAGGTGAGACGGCATTGATCCGTTTCGGAAAGAGCTTTAGACCACTCGGACACTCGGGGCCCCTTATTACTTTTGCGTTCATTCCAGAGAGTGGGGGACATACATATGAGCTGGGCAGATAGTATGACAATCGGAAATTCGGTCATAAATGTCAAATGTCTCTTTTAATTAAAGGACCTATTACTGACTTGAATTTACATGTAAAGACTTTTTGAACCGCTCAGGTGGCCTAGTGGTTAGAGCGTCAGCCGAGGGAGCGGGAGGTCGTGGGTTCGATCACTGGCCGAGTCATACCAAAGATTTAAAAAAATAGTATTTAGAGCTGACTCCCTTTGCGCTCAGCACTAAAAGGTTAGTGTTAGGTCTGGTAGGCTTGGTGTCAGGATAATGTGACTGGGTGAGACATCATGCTACATGTCTGCGGCATGATGCCCCAGTGCTAGACAATACTATTAACTGCCTCACGGCAGACATCGTGGCGATATGATTGAAAAATTGTTAAACCTACGATAAAAATCGTAATCACACAAAAAAAAAACACATGCCGACTTGGTGTTGTTATCGTATCAAATATGAGATTAAATAAAGATTATAAAACTAACTTTTCACAAACATGTATACATCAAAAGTGAAATTTATATCTTTTTACCAATTTTATAAGATTGTATTTCTTACTAAACTTTTGTAAAAAAAAAAAAACTATTTGGAAGAAATCAGACTCATGGAGCAGAATACATAGGATAATATCGTAATATTATATCCGTTTAAAGACGACAATAATGGAGTTAATGTCACGTGAGTGATGTCATATTTCTTTAATTCTGGTGAATGCATCAAGAAATGTTTAATATACAGCGATACATATACGATATAGCTTACAAGGATTGTAAGCTATCCCATGCAAGGTCAGATTGCCAACTTTGTCATTATTATTGCTAATATCCTGTGTTAACAGATTAGTGTCAAGGAGAGCAAATGATTCCAAAATGGTGTTTAATCGCGAGGAAATGTTCCATATCGGTCCATTCATTGGTAGGAAATTAATGTCCTCATGGGGTCTGAGTCCCATTCTTCTATGGGAAACCGTTGGCCAATGACCTTGCTGGTTTGTGATACGTTTATTTGAGGGAAACAGCGGGTAAATTTCCTCATGGGATTTTACACTTGTAGAAACGGAAATAATGAAAATTAAAAGCACTTAATCCATATTAGATTCGGTTCATCGAGTCTTTAAAATGTAGCACTAGAATGAAGATAATTGTGATGTATTAGATTAGGTTGGGCAATTTAAAAAAAAGGTTTGTCATATCATCATATTTTCCAGATCACGGTTTTGTGAAATTCTGCTTTTCTGTGCAAGTTGCTATCAGTTAGTTTCTACCAGTATTGATAAAACTTAAAAAGATTTGTATAAGTGTTTTAATTTTGCAATTATTATCAAGTATGTATGTATGTATGTATGTATGTATGTATGTATGTATGTATGTATGTATGTATGTATGTATGTATGTATGTATGTATGTATGTATGTATGTATGTACGTACGTACGTACGTACGTACGTACGTACGTATGCATGCATGCATGTAGATATCAAACTGATACTTTGCATCTGCCTCACTATGTGCTTAGCGTTGAGAGGTTAGTGCTAGGACTGGTCAGATAATGTGGCTAGGTGGGGCCATAACCTCAAGGGGCAAATACTTCCGATATTCTTTATACAAATCAACATTTTATATTTCTTTTGTCAACCATTTGTGTATATGTGTCCGCCTTTCTCTTCGACTATGACAAGGACATGCTGTGACACATACAGTGTGTTAATGTATATGGATATATACGTTTCGTTTAAGTGTCTTGTCAGCAACCTGATGGATGTTACTACGGTAGTTATACGGCTTGATATGAGCAGAAATACCATCATTCAGCCGATTCTGTGCAACGATACGTCATTTCTGTAAACAGCGGATCACGTGTTATTTTTGTCTAAAAAAATTAATTTTGTATCAAGAAAGAACGATCATACTTTACATAAGGAAAGTAATATTCATTAAAAAAATATCCCATATTTCGACTCGAAATGTGTATGAAAATGTGATTTCTAAATGTCAACATCATGAGCCACTCCATGACCAGCTTGATCCTGCAACCCATAAAATCATTTTTACTATGTATCTTTTAGAATCAGACAAATAAATACAAAAGATGGAAATGTACACCTTACAAAAATTCTGCATATTAATCCAAGTTACCAAATTTTCAAAAAGTTGTCCCACATGTACGAGATCGTCTGTTACCCAATGTGTCAACTTGTCGCTGGAACATTCTCAAGAAATTCCCCGGGCGTAGAGTCTTTTTCTAAATTCTGTAGTAATTTATCTCCATTAACAAGACGTTGTAAATATATTGTTGTTTCTCTTCCACATGCTAGCTTAACGTATCATAAAATGTTGAACTTTACTAAGTTTATTTTACAAGATCGGTTTAGTTTGCCTAATATCTCTTGCCATTTATTAGCATTGTTACGTTGAACTTTGTAAAACTAGCCATAAACATGACCTAATTACCCGAGTCAACTGTTGACAGAAAGAGTCCAAAGTAATCCGGATGGATAAACATTACATCTTTTTAAAGCTGTGCGCAGAATAGATCGACATATCGATAGTTATGAAAACATGCGGGTCGTATCTCGTGTGTCCAAAGTTAATGCTACTTTAAAAAAGAAATATTCTGGTGATAGTTGCCTCTTTTCAGATGGTAAGCGCTGCTTAGTTTTATTTTCGTTAATCGGTCAAATTCGGTGTTATTCGTTTTGCTGCAATATTGAAACTGGAAACCTAAGGTGCGCAGTAATTCCCGACAGCATTGGATATGGCATTTGATGGTTCAGACTGGATCCTTTTTTTTTAAATAAAATTTTTGGGTGCACAAATCAATAGCCAGTGCGCATAAACGGCGAATTTATATTTTGAAATAGAGAACTTGTGATCCTATTTGGGAAGTAACTTCATGGATATTGTAAAATATTGTATACAATCATGATATTTGTTCCCTGCCATTTAACCTTTGTACATGATACATCACATAAAGCTATTGAGTAATATTGAAAAATAACTCACTGAAAGTAATGAAAACTTTTTTAAACAAGAAACAAACCCGTCAGCTCCCAATAATAACCACGCCCTTGTTATAGATGGAGAAGAATGTAAACTACATAAAATGTATATTTAGTATAATATGAAAATGGTCTTACTTGATCCATGACAAAAATAATAACATCGTGAAGCAGTCATTGAATTTTTCCATATATCACAGAAAGAACCATACCAAGTATTGATCACACTATGGTGGTCCTCTCGATAGCCTGATGCAATACTTTAATTAGAACAAACAGTTCGAATAGGACGGATGAAATTAATTCGTTTCCATCACTATCACGTATAGATACAGTATGTTACGTGTGCTGTTTTTGTATTGTCACACTTGTGTCAACAAAATGTAAAAATGGTATTTACAGCGGCGACGGTGTCAACCGGATTAAAATGTAAACATCATGTTAGAGGTATTGAGTACAGACACTTTTAATGTAAACACCGACATAAAAGGGATGAGATTATGTTTAAAGCTATTGTTTTTTTTTGTGTTATAAGATGCACGTGTATTGCTCGTTTTGTCTAAACACAGAGGCCTCGAGGTATGTGGTGCAACCGGTATAGTTTACAATCCTAAGCCACTGCTAAGTTAATTCCATTTTATTACATCGCTTTCTTATTTGAAAATAATATGCTCTCGGCCTTATTTTAAGATTTGTCTCGAAATCGTTTGATAAAGTGACTTTAATATAGCCATCATGAAAGGTTAATAAACTCTAATAATAATGTCCTATGTGGTACTGTATATATACCAGTAGGAAAGAAAACGAGGTTCTGGCTCACATTTTATCACTGCGTAAGCGAGCGAGCCTAAATGGAACACTATTACTAGATTATGGGGATTCTGGATTAGTTGTTTTTATGTTGGATGTCTCACCTGTTAAGATGTGATCCTCAATGACTGTACTGTGTCTCACTTTTAGAGATGCCGAGATGCGTATTGTAGTGTAGAGATGATGTGTCTTCTGGGTTATCACTGGAGTGTAGAAAAGTTTTGACTGAGTCAGGTAAGCAAAATCCTAGTGCTGAACTTAAGTGAGAAGGAGATTCAGGGGTAAATGAAGCGTACGAAGGAGTTGATTGCGCACGTGAATAAGGATCTATGTTTCGTACCTGAGATGATTTTACTTTTATGAAGAGAGGGAGGAAAAGCGATCACATCCAGTTTTATCATCGGGATGATCTCGGTAATATATGGTTTCGGTATGAACACCGTTGTAGGGTCACTGTCCTGGGAGCGGTTGATCGTGTTCATCCAGTTATTGTTCTAATGAATTATATGATCCCGTACATTCTCCTTTTTGCACAGGCTGATTAGCTGAGAATGATAGCCTTTCGATCTGGTTTATGTTTAGCGACAGAGGTGCTTGACGATATGTAAGCATGATGCGATAGGTCCGATGAGTGCCGACGCTTACATAAGGATGGAGGCAGGTCTTGTATAGATGGCTGCCACGGATATATATGTTTTGCTCTGGTGACAATGTGACTTCGACTGGAATGTAATACCAAATGATATCATATGAAATGCTATTATTTTTTTTTTTTTAACCACGGTTAAAGGTCACAATTGACACCGTTTCCCATGACGGCATTCTGAATAGCTCTTTTCATGGCCCCTGTGGCTGCGTACAGTCCTAAGGGTGCAAGGAGAGATGCGACCAACTTTGGAGCCATAGTTTGGACGAAGTGGGTGATGACATCTTCAATGTCTTGACCCTGATGTCGTGACTTATTCTGGATATGGATATCTATACAATGACATTTATTTTTCCATTGAGTACCTCCAACGTCATGAATTGGTGATAGGTGACCAGAGCTTTTAAGACGTGATCTTATCAACAGTCAATGGGATTTGATTCATTTAGGCGTTAAGAATGTCTGAAAACTACGAAGTGAAAGATGGGATGCAGGTTATCGAAATCTTCCAGTGAGATTTGAGTGCGTGTGTTTACGTCTTGATCCTTCTGCATGGCATCCATCAGCATCATGTAGGTGCGATATTATTTTCGGGTAGCGACGGCAAAGTTGCACTCATTTGTTGCTCGGGTTACTGTCTAGAGTTAATGCGGACGTCAATGAGAGACAGATTGAGATGTTGGAAGATGTTATTGTTTCTAGTTTGATCTGCACGCTGAATGACCAGCTGAAAGGTGATAAAGACATGACTGCGAAACTCGTTACCTAGATTGTTGAGGAATCTCAGGACGTGGTGACCTGAGCGGTGTAAACCCGTTGAATGAAGACTTGGTGTTGCTCATGATACAGCGTCTTGGTGAATCTGGCTAACTTCGACTCCAGTTCCAGGATGTTTGCCATGGGAGGCGTGCCTTTGGGCATCTACAGCGACAACTGCGGCTCTGTACACGTATTGTGCTTGACACCTCTGAAAATGGTATGGATATCTTGTCATACTCCAAAGATACTAATTAGAGGCTGCAAGATGCATATCTCTTGGCTAGTATCGATGAGAGCATGTCGAGCAGAAAATATCACGATGTAGGTAGGAGTACCTGAGAAAGCAAAATTACCTCTAAAACAGGCTACATTCACATTAGCAGAACCCACCACTCGTGCCACATGAAGCACATCCGAGGTTTGTATGAAATGCGTTGCTGACCGCTGCTTCCATCGCTGTATAACTTAATCACGACATGGTCGTTGTGCACGATCGCATATTTTCATCGCTGTACATGATCAAGTTCAGGATGGTGCTGGTGTGAGCTAAGTAGCCAATAATTGCGGTTTGATGGTATTGAGCTGACTTGAATAACGGCAGCCCGTTATTTGTGGAGATTGATCTGTGCCAGATAGGATGCTGATTGGTTGACGTTGGCTTGAATTCTTCCGCTGACTCCTAAAAAGGTTTTATGGGGACGTAGTTACATCGTCGTCACGCGTCATTAGGTTTTGAGGCGTACTCACGTTGAGGTTAGTAATGTTGGTGTCTTGATATTCCACGTAATCTGTGGTAAATCGTTGACGGAAGTATTTTCGTTGAGACGAAGATAATCGAGAGTGAATCTTGAGTACATGATGCAATAACATAATAAGAACCACCGAGGTTGTGTTTGGTGCACTGACCTTTCTATGCAGGTCCTGTAAAATGCGTTCATTTGATCGCTTAGTACCTTTGCCGTTTTTGAAGAGCATGCTTAGCCTCAATAGACACAGGTATTGCTGTCACTGGAGTGGTGGTTTCGCGTTATATTGCTAAAACTTGTTTTTGTCCTACTCTTGTTCCTAAAGTGGGAACTTTCCGCTTCGGCTGCTAGAGAGCAATGGATGTTACTTTGACGGAAATTCCTGGAAAAAGATTTCCGTGATGATGTCTGACATGTTGACTCCGTCGAGAGATTGTAATTGTTTTTATGTTGAAGTGCGACGACGTACGAAACCCGATTTTTGTGTGCTGTGAAAGTAAAGAATCTGATTCAAATGGCGGCGGAGATTAATGCAATTTCATGCGACGACTGTTAGTCTAGCTACACTGAAAGTATGACACATCACCATGAACTTGACTGATTTCGAATTGAAAAACAGCGTGGTATCACTGGGGGCTGTTCGGAAAACTGTTTGCTATATCACGTCCTCGTAAAAATGCGATACTGTTCCTGGGTCACCAGTTCTGTATCTGGAAGATGAGCAAAGATTTCTATCATTCGGTTCGATATCGACGTCCACATGTTCCGCTTATTTACAAACTGTCAGCAAAGTGAGACACGAGACGATCAGTGTGAAATTATCGGATGCTGTCTTGATGACGTACTCTTTATCCTTTGTGGGAAAATGTATTTCTTGAAACCTCCTATGATATCTTTCTTTCAGCTTTTTTACCCATCATTTAGTTCAAGTTATTTTCTTTCCCGTTCTGCTTTTTCATTGCATTTTACGAATGAAGTAAAACTACATTTCTAATATTATCATACTACAAAGTAAGTAGTATTGACTTGATTCTTTATTAATGCGCCAAGAAGCCACGTCAGCAATTCAGTGTTTGGTCAATTACACAGCTAAACTTTATTTGACAGCTTCTGAACTGTCCCAAAACACACCAGTATATTTTGCATACTTTGAGAAATTATTAACTGTCCCAAAATAGATAATCATAAATATACACATTTTGACAGATTCCCTACGGTTCCAGAGTACAACAGCACATACTGCACACTTTGAGAGACATGTCCGACCACAAATACACACCTATATTCTGCCCACTTTGACAGATTCGTTATTGTCCAACTACACAAGTATATTCTGCAAACGTTGAAGGATTCTTGACTGTCCCAAATTACATCAGCATATACTGCAATTAGTCTCGATGAAGTCGATTAGTCTCGATGAAGTCGATTAGTTTCGATGAAGTCGATTAGTCTCGATGAAGTCGATTAGTCTCGATAAAGTCGATTAGTCTCGATGAAGTCGATTTACTACGCGGATTACATTGAGTATTACACAGCAATGTTCTACTTATAAAAAAAATAAACGAGCGTCAAAGAAGAGTACAAGATATCAAATACCGAATATATCAATTACCTTTCTAGATGGTATATTACGTTGAAGTTCAGATCGAAATAAAATATCAAACTTATTACCTGATGTCTTTTTATATATTTCAAATACTAGTTCTTTTCGGAACACGTATTTCTATACAGGACATCCTTTTCATCTCCTTGGTTACTTGTATTATCTGCTGCGTTCATTGCAGGGACACAGGAGTGACTTAGGCTCAGACTGACGATTCGTAGCCCCCCGCCACCGAAAGGAAATATCAGTGCTTCACTGAACTGCAATGTGAGAAAATTGCCAGCAAAGTTGTTAAAGATGGTCATGAAATCATAATTGGTACCTTTTACAAATATGCTCAATAAAATGTACAGTTAGCATAAATGGTTTTGACAGAAATATGCCTCCTTTATCTAATTTTGAATTTACGAATCAAGTGGAATCACATATTTGCTTTTTCTTCTTCACATAAACTTATGTTCTCACTTCCCTTGTTGAGAAATGTCAATTGATTATATCGCTGATCGAAAATTGTAAATATATAGTAGAAATTGGTTCACATGTTCATTATAAAACAATTGTATCCAAGCATATACTATAATAATTAGGTACC
The DNA here is from genome assembly GCA_030141615.1 of Unio pictorum. NCBI lineage: Eukaryota > Metazoa > Mollusca > Bivalvia > Unionida > Unionidae > Unio > Unio pictorum. Next base: position 4,578,439 of record JARLTB010000316.1, read on the forward strand.
TATAATATATTAATTAGATACAAACACGCGCTAACTAATTTAAAAGTCACACAATAATAAATGTAAGGAAAAATAAAGTTGCCTTACACAAGGTAAGTTTACAAAAGCTGTCATACACCAGATAATTTACGAAGCTAAACATGCCATATTTATCTAGCAATCTAGTCGTTTAAAAATAATGCTAGAACTGGTTTGCTCTAATGTCTGATATTAAAATGTGCTAATATATGATTGAAGTCGAGATCTGATTATGATAAGTAGATCTGATTGGCACATTAAAAAGGCAATGTCTGTTGCCCTTGTCAGTCACCAATCATTTTAAACGTTCCCGTTTCTGAAATTCTACACCGTCATTCGGAATACACCATTAATAACGATAACTGTACAAATGTCAATGTGAAACTCTTCAGCTGATGGTTTACTAACAATACAGATCTGTGAGTTTTTAAGGTCACCAGAGCATACACTTTTTATGAGGTCTCAGCAATGACATTATCGAAAATTTAATCAGATTGTAGATTGTACCAGAGTATTTTTTAAATTAGATTTTGTGCAGATTGTGAGATCGCTTACATGTATATACAGTTGTGATCGTAATTGCATGAAAAATCATTTGTGCCAGACTGGTTTGTATATTGCATTCGTGTGTTATCTACCAATAAAATTTAAACGTAAACCTATTGAAGTGTTTTAATTTCATACATAATATAAAAGCGGATGTCTGTATTTACTTGTGTTTACATGCACATATGTTTGTTTATATAGTTGTTTTTTGGTTTCCTTAAGAGTGAACGAGTATTGTGTTATGTGTCTTTACTCTTAGTATAAGTAACATATAAAAAAGGGACCCCGAATGGCCGAGTGGTCTAAAGCGCTGTCCGTTACGGACCACTGCCATCTCACCTCTGTCTGCGTGTGTTCGAATCTAAGATTCGGCAAATGTAGTTATGTGAGAAAGCTTGCCAGTAGCTTCTCGTGGGTCGGTGGTTCTTTCCGGGGTTTGTCCAGTTTCTTCCTCCACCATTACTACTGGCCGCCATGTATAGCCTATATTGTGCTGAAAAATCGCGTTAAACAATAAAAAACAAAAAACAAAACATACAAAAGTGAAAGATAACATGATTTGTAAATTATAACAAGGAATTTATTTCACTAGACTATAATGTGAAACTAAGAAAATGAACTTAAAGTATTGAAACTTTAATCCCCAAAAAATCCAAGATTTACAAACACAAGTCCTGAATAAAACTCAAATAATTTTATAACTGAAAGCTATTCACTTATTTCATTTAGGTTAAAAGTGTTGATGTGTCAATTGTTTTGATTGACAGTATTATAATTCGAGATTGTATTTCCAGTGAATGTTTCTATCCAATAATTTATCATAGCGCTTTTGTATTTCAAAGAAGAAACAACAAATTACTTGAATTCAATACTTTGAAGTAAACAAATTCATCACAAATTGACACAACATAATGCAACTTGAAAGTGCTAGATGTTAAATGAACAGGTCCTTAAAAAACATGATTATATAGTTCTCTACTTGACCTCTGGTCACAATTTACATTTTCTAAAACAATACCTAATGGAAAATAACTTTGTCTATTGATCCTGATGCTTACGAAAACAGACAACAATAGCCTGTAAATTTCACTCTAGAAATTCCAAAACTCTAACTCAAATAAACATATTTACTTCTTCAATTAATAATAATAATACTTTTAAACATATACATAAAAAATAATTTAGCTATGTATTAGTTGTTTACAATTAATAAAATAAAAATATTGGTAAATTTGGGTCAAGCAGAAATTAATTCAGTTTTGGACTAGGTCAAGTTCAACATACAATGCTAAATTACAATAGCATATAATGAAATAAAATAAAACTAAGAAAGAAACAAAGCCAATTAAATCAACATAACCAATCAGATGCTAGCCAATTAAATCAACATAACCAATCAGATGCTAGCCAATTAAATCAACATAACCAATCAGATGCTAGCCAATTAAATCAACATAACCAATCAGATGCTAGCCAATTAAATCAACATAACCAATCAGATGCTATCCAATTAAATCAACATAACCAATCAGATGCTAGCCAATTAAATCAACATAACCAATCAGATGCTAGCCAATTAAATCAACATAACCAATCAGATGCTAGCCAATTAAATCAACATAACCAATCAGATGCTAGCCAATTAAATCAACATAACCAATCAGATGCTATCCAATTAAATCAACATAACCAATCAGATGCTAGCCAATTAAATCAACATAACCAATCAGATGCTAGCCAATTAAAGCAACATAACCAATCAGATGCTAGCCAATTAAATCAACATAACCAATCAGATGCTAGCCAATTAAATCAACATAACCAATCAGATGCTAGCCAATTAAATCAACATAACCAATCAGATGCTAGCCAATTAAATTAACATAACCAATCAGATGCTATGTACCTTGAACACAGAGCAGAACAGCTAACTGTTTTAGTTGTCAGATGGAACGTGGTTACATTGAACCGATTGACCATGAACACTGCATTTGTGCTTAAGAATTAATGTGATGTGAGATCGATGTTAAGTGAGAATATAAGGCTCCGAGTGAGTTGATGTGCACGCCGTTTTAAGAATCGCCCTCACTTCTCACATATGTCTGCGCGAGTTGTAGTCATGTCTCGAAAAACTTTGGCATGTGAGAAAGCTTGTCAGTAGCTTTACGTTGGTTGGTGGTTCTTCCTGGGGTCCTAATCCACCAAATTATAGTAGCCGTTTATATAACTTATTGTGTACTGAACAATGACGTTACCCCCCACCCCACCCCGATAATAAAAATAAATCGTGTAACATGTAAATCGCAATTTGCAAATAAGAGAGCAAATTGAATGACAAATAAATTTGCTAGCTGTACTCTAATTATAAGTCTGGTATGAGTCTGTATTCATAGTTCATGTAGAATGTTTTGTCAGTGACTATTGGATCTAGTCAGTTAAAAAATACAATGTCCATCCAATTTCTCTTCGACTTATCATTCGTTACAATAAATAACACTAAACGATCTATTCTCATCAGATTTGCTGCTAAATGAGACCCATCTCCTCCATACAACGATACCGATCTTCGTCTTGAGGCTAAATGACATCGTATCCAGAATGTTCAGATATGCCATTGCAAACATTCGTCACCTAATGTACAAGGTGACTACAATAACACAACAATTTAAGAGTAAATTAACCTGCATTCAATGTTATTATTCGTGTATACCTTTCAGTGTGATAGTTTAACACACCCTGTTCTTTAAAACGTATATCCGGGCTGTTAGGTATGGGAATTAACGTAACGTTTATCATACAAGAAATATCCTACAGACCTATACCACTAGATACTAAACAGCAAGAACAACTGACGTCCAGGGAAAAGATATGTGTTCAACAACTCGTGAAGCAAATTCGATACCTTACGATTACACAATGAGTTAATCCGTTTTCATATTACCACGAACTCTCAGACACTCGTATTGTTTCTAGTGTTACACATCGTCTGTGCGATAAGAGATTTTTATAGTTACTGTGGCATGTCGATGGTTTGCCTTGGCGGCCTAGTGGTTAGAGCGTCCGCCTCGGATGCGCGAAGTCGAGGGTTCGATCCACGGCCGATTATATCATATACTTATAATAATGGCACTAACAACTGCCTCGCTTGGAGCTCAGCATTAATTAAGATGCTAGTGTTATAATTGGTCGGTCTTGTGTCAGGATAATGTGACTGGGTGGGACATAATGCTACATGTGTGCTACATGATGCCCCGGTGCTAGACATCATTATAAACTCTCAATTAGTTTTAGAAACGTCATATGTAATGACAATCGAATTTAAAGATGGTGGAATATTATATAACGTAAAGTTTGAACAGAACTATCAATACGGTGTTTATCATTGCAGTTATTGAATTGAGCCCTTAGTGGTGTAAAAGAAAAGCATGCTTTGGGAAAGTACTTTTTGCGTTATAATGGAGAAACATGTTAATGTGGAAAATAAATGAAGCATTTTGAAATGTTGTTGATTATTTTTTTAATTTCCAAGGAGAGGTATATACGTTTTCTCAGGCAGTTTTAGAAGTAACAAGTACAGCAAACAACACAGTCCTTGAAATTCAGTGGCAATAATTCAGGATCTATTTTATTTGCAACTCAACTCTACCTTATAAGAAATAATACATGTCAGATGCACGATGTGTGTTACATTCCAATGAAACGTTAACGTTCACAAGAAAAGTTAAGAATGTGCAAATCACAAAGCAGCCTGACACTGATCTGTGTGAAAATTAAAACCCGCACAAGCAAAAATTGGGTCTGAGTTTTTTAAAAGGGATTACTGGCTATTTTGCAGTTGAATTTGGGTGAAAATTAATTGACCAATACCGTTTCTATTGACAAATACTGGGAGACACTGTTAGAAAGAAGGAATTCAGTTGTACTTTGACGTCGGTTCAGCTTCTTGTATTGATTTTATTATATAATTTTTATCTAATTTACATTTAAGAAACTGACAAGTTTGTATAATTTGCGATCAAATGATTCATTGGTTATCATAATGTTATGTTAAATTGATCCACGACTTGACGATATAAAGTAATGCCCTAACATAATAAGCAATGCTGGATTAAGGTAGCATAATACTTTGAGGCAAATCTCCCCTCCCTTCCCCGAATTACTATTTAACTATGTTGTATGGCCCTATACTGGGAGGGTACAGAGAGCACCTGCATTATTTTCCTCCGCCTTAAATCCGGCCTTGCATCTACCCATACAGTTCTGTTCAACTGATTATAACATAAAAGATATTGTCACATTGAAAACAAAATGGAATCTAAGACTTGTTTAGAGAGATCTTGGTATGTCTTCATGCTGATTCAGCAAGTTTATACAATTTGTTTCATAGTTTAGGAAATCTATCTCAATATTTCTTGACCGATTTCATTGAAGACCCAGATGTATTTGAATAACTAAACGTAATAGGTAATTGTTTTGCTATTACCAGCCAGTACTAAATGCCTCATACAACTATTTACTTCAAAATTATTATCATATTCACGAAATGTAAAACTTTATCATCAAATATAATGCTAACCAGAGATCGCATCATAAAGTAAAGCAACTATTGCGAGTATTTTTCATTATTGTTACCTGAATGTATTTATTACACCTGTCTGCAATCTAGAATGTGTATATGATCTTAATATTTTTCCAGACATTATTACATAGGCCACGAAATAAATGTGCACCGTTGCATTTATTATTTTAAATAGCTGCTGCACACCGATTTATTTAACAACTATTATTATTACTCGTTGCATTTTTATAAAAATAGCTGTTGTACACAATGGATTTCACAATCGATATTGTTACTGTTGTATAAAAGTTGTTGTACACAGTGGAATTTACATCAGTAGAGGTTCAATCATCATATGTTTTACATCACCATATAACTGTTTAGTATATTTAGTGGTACACCGTGAAATATATATTACTATAAGTTTCGTTTTTACAAGCTGTTGTAAGCAGTTGAATTATATCAACATACTTACTGTTAAGCATAATCTGTTGTACACGGTGGAATTAAGTTCAGCGTAGTTATTGTTCTGTTAAAGATGTTGTTCACCGTTGAATTTGGATCATCACAATTATTGTTCTTTATGAGCAGTTGTACACTGTATAATTTACATCAATATAATTAGTATCGTGCATAGGCCGATATACACGGTGGAATTTTTAGATCAGCATAGTTATTGTTCTGTAAACGTTGTTGTTCATGGTGGATTTAGAGTGAATACAGATCAGCATAGTAGCTGTTCTGCATTATTGTTGTACACAGTGGAATTTAGATCATCATAGGTAATTTTTGTAACAGCTTTTGTACACGGTGGAACATAAGTCACCATGTTATTCTTCTGTAGACGCTTGAATTTCCTTGAAAAGAAAAGCCGTATGATACAAAATAGAGGCTGACACTCCTGTCTGTGAAGGATTTAATTTACCGTTACTTCATTAACATTCACTGGATATACCAGAACCACGTGACTGTTTTAAACATCATTGCGTGCTCTATTTCAACATTCGGAAATAAATATTTAGGGTATTACATATATTTACTTTGGTGATTACCATATATGTCACGTACATTACTACAATAATCTTAATCTGGAAATTGAGAATGTCGGATTTCAAAGGTTTCTCGTCTTTGCAAATTAAGAGCATGAGGTTAAAGTTTTATCAAAATCTTCACCTCCATTTAAGATCAAATAAGTGGAAAATTAGATAATACGTTGGCATAGTAACCAAACTAGCTATGATATTTTGTTGTGGCAAACAGAAGCAAAGAAAAACGCCTTGTGATAACCTCAACTTATAATGAAGTTATTGGAGTCTGGTTGGATATATCAAAATAATGATACATGTTAAGTTTTTTGTTAAATGTGAATGGCACTTATGGAGGAATGACATTTGCAGCGAATGGTTTGATGGTAGACATAATTTACCTATGTCAATGACAAATGGGATTCAACGATAATAATCCTGCTATTAAGTGAATAATACAATAATAAACGCGGTTTCTAATGAGATAACGTTCTAGTGAATCGTTATCTGTAGCGCCATTTTAATTCGACATTGCAGTAAAGTTCATTAAGATGTATCAGATTAGAGAATACATGACTAAAACTATTGAGATTACCGGTAATACTAACAAATGTCATACTATTTATGTTTCGTATGGAATCAGCAAGCAAAACTAGGAATGCCGGTATATCCCATGGAAATCACAATCATCACCTTCCTCAACAGTGGAATCGGATATATGCCGAATGATAGTTTCCGGACACCAACTGGTTCATTCCTGAAATCGCTAGAAAACATACATTAAAAACATTCCTTCCGTTCTATTATGGTGCGAAGATTAAAAGTTTGAGGTACAGTTTTACAAATGTCAGTAGCGATGTAAGCGACGTTGTAAAAAATATCGCTTAATGTTCAAATTATTTAGTTAGTTTTAAAGTTAAATATAGAATTTTGTTTTGGACCAGTATATATGATCGAAATTGGCACCAGCCCAACAGGGGCACCAGAAAAATTTTCAAACTAATTGCTGATTAAATTGAATGAATTATAAATTTTCAAACTAATTGCTGATTAAATTGAATGAATTATATATGAACTTTTCGATCTGCATGTACGAGTATTTTGATTAAAATGATGGCAAGGCTGGTATTGTATAACCTCGTCAGCTGAATATGTTTGTTTTTTTAATTTCACATTGGGGGGTGGGTGGGGTGGTGGACATAATATTTTCAGAGCTCATGGCCCTGGAAGGCCTTGATCTGTATAAAAAACACCAGTCAATAAATCTGTCAGTCAGTCCGTAAATTAAATTACCAATCAATTGTGCTAATATCTCCTGATCATCAAAGTGGGAAGATCGAATCCAAATTTTGAATGTCTGCGAGAAAATCTCAGGAAAGATAGTGTGGCTTCATTCCGATAATGCCAGGCCTCAGTGCTATGATTCTGAACGTGTACAAAATTTATTTTTACATGTGTCATTGTTGCACTGAAGATAGTTATATTTACTACACGTATGGTATTCATGGGTAAGGCGATATGTAATTGTTACAAACAGCATACATAATATCGTATCTGGTGGTCCACCTCTCGTGTTTCAATTTGATTCTAGACAACCGTTTATGTTTAGCAAAATGTATTCGAACATTATATTTGTATGAAAACAGTTTTTTCCTAAAAATGTACATGTCAGCCATTATGTATATCGAATAACGAATCAGCAAAGTCAATCAATATTGTTATACATATTGTAATAAAATATTGTTATACATATTGTAATACAATATTGTTATACATATTGTAATATTAAAATCCGTTAAAAAAAAAAACACTGGCTTGTGTTATTCTTGAAATTGATGTCAGACATGTACAACCTTCCATACTAACTCTGCAGTATGTTCATAGTGAAATAACAATAGTTGGCTAGGAAAAAGAGCTAGCCTCCCATAGCAGTAAACACGCGGGTTTAAGGCAAGTAGAATATCTAAAGAAAAGTTATTTGGTTGACAATGTTTTTCAAACTTTTCAAAACGGAATGCGTTTGTATTGTACCTCATGCTGTCAAAAATGGTCTTCGGATGTGAACAATGCATGTACAAAAATAAGGGTTAGGGTGCATAAACTTCTTCTGCTATGAACTGCCATTGACGTCTCTCGTCAAGTGGATATTATTCGTATGCTTTGTTTTAATATAGGTATCTAAAAATATTAATAACCGTTGTGACCTCACCTGTGTATTTGATTCTTTATGATGTGTTTACTACGTCGCTGATTTCAGCACTAAATTTGTACATACAAGCTGGCCCCTGCCTTCTTAACGAAATTTGATATAAAAAAATGTATGGTGCAGCCAGCATCATCTGTTATACTTTTTTGTTTCTTTGTGTAAAGTTAAATAATTATTATGTATTAGCTTTATTACATTTCCTTCCGTTTTCCATGTATTACTTAGTGTTGTACGTAACGCTCTTTGGAGAGGGAGGTAACTTTGTTTTGTACCTTAATGTGAGAACTGTTTACATCGTAACAAAGTAGCATATTTTGTACTTAACTTACTAAATATGGGAACACAATGGTGCCCATAATGTACTCTCTTGCTCTTTCTGTACCTATCAAGCTTTGCAATCCTATTTTCTATCAACATTATTCACATTTCAATACAGACACAGATAAACAATTGCTTAGCGTGTCAGACCTGCATTAAAGTAATTTAACTCCAAAGGAGCAGACAGACTTCAGAGTACTCATACGTAAACATCCTGTTGTGAATGTTGAATGTCACCAGTGAGATTGTCTTAGAAATAATGATGCATACGTCGTCTTGTTTTGCGTTATTTAGTGAAAAGAGAGAATGTTTTAGCACGCCGACATAGTTTCTACCTTCACTGTGAAGATGACATAAGAGATTCTTATCTAACGCTTAGGCGATATTAGGTAATGTTTCAGTGTTATGTATATAGTTTGAAATTTCTAGGTTCAGTTAACAAAGGAGGAGAAACTTAAAGTAAGTGGCAGCTTCATATATTTGACAATACACATACAGTTTCTCCTCTAAAATTCTTATGTTTTCACTAAATGTTAAAAGTAAATCAATATCACTTGTTTCTTTTCTTTTTGCATGTCTTTGTTTGCGTGGTAAATATTAGCATTAATCGTATTAAAAGTACTTCTAAAGCACATTATTTACTTAAATGTGTTTTTTCTTTAAGTTTGCTAGAAGAGTTTATAGAACTTTTCACTTCTTTCACTGGCAACTAACATAGCAGTTCTGTCATTCCATCTTAAATTGAATAACAACCATATCTCTTCTTGACATGCATGAAACATTGTAAAAGGAATTTTGATTCTGTACTGGTGCTATTGTGGTAAACAAAGACCAAAATCATAGTGGATTGCACACAATTTAAAATCTTTCAAGAAATGCTGTCAGTCAAAACTCACAATGTAAATATTGCAGTGCTTTTTGCCGCAAAGTAGCACTTTTCTACAAAAAAGTAATACCAGTTTTAGTTTTGTGCGCAAAAGAGTTTTCATTAAAACCATGTACTAGTATATGTTTACGTATGTGATATATAACAATGTTTGACAGAAACCATTTTCAGCCAAATTATTAACGTGGCAGGGTCCAGTTTCTTAAATTGGCCCCTGGCAAACTTCTTAACTTAATGATATGGTGTGACTCTTTCAGCTATTATTCTTTACTATTTAATATACATGGATATATGTGTAAAGTAGATGTTCCAGGTTTGTGTTGTTCTTCAAATTAAAGTGAGACATATATCTTACATTGTAGCTTTGCAGAATGTTGATAGTGAGATACCTATAGTTGGCTAGTAAGAATAGCCTCCCTTAACATTAGATATGTCGGTTCAAGAAAAGTAGAATTTCTCACAAACGGCTTGGATGACAATTGCTCTGAATTGCATTGAAGCTATTTAGTAAACAATGTTTTTCCAGGAAAAGGGAATGCGTTTGCACAGTACATATCACATGCTGTCAAAAATGGCATTCGGATGTGAAAATTGCATGCATACAATAGGGGATGGGGTGCAGAAACGTATTCTGCTATGATCTGCCATTGACATCTCTGGTCATGTGGATACTGTTCGTATAATTTGTTCTAATATAGGTATTTAAAATATGCACCTTCTTGACCTCACTTGTGAATTTGATTTTTTTATAATGATTTTTGAATACTAGATCGCTGATTTCAGAATTGCAGTTGAACCTAAAATCTGGCCCCTGCCACCTTTACGGGATAAAGAAACTATACAAGTTAGTACGTGAGAGTAGTATCCCTTGTGCTGCCTACATTTCCCATGATTCCTTTCCAAAACTGTCCGTTCTGTTGAATGGCGACCATCATATGGACATAGACCACAATTAATTTTACTATATGTTCTCTACATATATTTCTCAGTACTGACCTTTCCACAGTGTGACAATCAATACAAATCATATGTTAATCTAAAATACCTCCAAAGATGACTTCACGGTGAAATTCTTGTCAAGGGTTGATCTGCATTTTTTTGAGCTGCTGCACTGTAAACAGAGCAGCATGTAAACAGAACACATATTTCACTTCCGGATCATCACCAAGGCCTTATTACTCCATGTGCACTGTCGCCAAATTACACACTGACAACCACTCTCTCTGCTCATATTCTCAAGAATAAACAATTACCTTTAAATCCATACCAAATATGCATCAATATAACTCTTCTACCACCACCAAAATGAGAGAGGAAAAAATGTTCTAAAAATAGACTGGAACTACATTCGTGGGTACTGAACTGGAAGTATTAATTGTGGTGTGATTCCATATGCAAGATTCAACTTTAAACTTCACAAGATGAAACATTTGTATTTTACATTTATAGTCATATCGGACTGAAAGATTGTGCGTAACAGTCTGAAATAATAGGAATTACGTACTGCAATGTTTTGCAACCTTTTTATTGAAACGGAACCCTTCGGAGCATTTAGATTGCTCGCGGAACCACATGCAGTGACACAAGAAAACATCGATTGATACAGGTGTATGTGTGTAACACTGTAATTGTAGCCCAAATAAAAAATAAACTCGTGTGGCCAGAATAGCCGATATTACTAGTTACTAAGTTACTTTATTGTTACCAGTTAGCATCAGTTTGCAGTAGCGAACATTTCAGTGCGAAACTTGTGCTTGGTGATTTCTACAAAGCAGTTGAATTCGTGGCCGAATGTTCGAGAGACACCCAAAGTTCATCTTTGAAATACAAAGTCGTTCTCGTTTCTTGTGTTTGATGGTGGTCATAGCAGAAAATCCGAACTTGCGCATGTAAGAAGTTGAAACCTCCAACAGAAGTCGCAAAGCTTTCTCAGAGATAGCCGGGTACTCGTTTTCAACTAGTAACCAAAACGCATCCATGTTGAACTCTGCATGTTTTAGCTTCAGCGGTCTGTCACTCGCAACGCTAACAAGCTCCTCCCTTTCCTTCATAAGTAAACTGTCCTTGAAACGGTTCAAATTCCACAAACGGGGTTTTAACCCAGTCAACATATATCGATGGAAAATATTTGCTGAGACTATTCAACAGAGCATCCAAATGGGTCACAATCAACGGAAGCATTTATTGGTAATTGTTCTGAACAACACTGCAAAACATTCCCAAATTTCCAGCAGATAATGCTTCTTCCAAATTACCAATTTCTTCAGAAATGCGTTTTTTCTGTCAGTTGAAGTCAAGACGTTTTCATGTCTGCCTTGCTTTCCACTGTTAAGAATGTCCAGTTCATGAAACATATCGGCCAGATAAGCTAGTTTGGAACACAAGCACTCGCTGATCAGTAATTCTTCAAAATCCTTCAAGTTTTCACGAGAACAGAACATCGGCATCTCCTCTCTCAGCTCGTAGAAACGAGATAAAACTTTTCCGCGAGACAGCCATCGTACGTCCGTGTGTTGGATGAGTGTGACATGGTCCGCTTCCATACGTTAACAAGTTTGGCGAACTGACGACATTTCAGAAGTCTCATCGTCATATAATTAACGATTTTCACCACCTTGTCCAGCACAGACTTTAACTCGGCTCCAACTGTTTTAGCAACTAGTGCTTCTCTGTGGATGAAACAGTGCATGACCATGATAGCTGGATTCATCTGTCGCACCAGCGAGACAAAACCTTTGACATTTCCCATCATGGAAGGAGCGCCATTCGTACAAATGCCAATGCAGTTTTTCCAGTTCCAGTCATATGACTGCAAATATGAATTGACATATCTTTATCTTCGCTAAAACGTGACTTTCAATGTCGCTGGACACGTCTAAAATACGTCTGCTTATCGTATTGTCTGACAGTGGATCTTATTGATGTCAGATACAGCACTCTCGCCAAACATAATTTTCACAATTTCTCGGCATGCAGGTAAGATTACGGTTTCAGCGAGGGTATGCGATTTCATTTTCTTTGCAACGATCTCCGCGACAGCATAACTTGCTTCTTGAGCTTTGTCACTTATCTTGAACTTTTTCTCGAATGTAGCGCCTTGCTTTTTATTCAAGCTTAGTGCCCTCTCGAAGTACGCAACATATATTCTTGTGTGCTACATCAGTATGTTTAGTTGTTAAGTGTCGCTTAAATTTAGCTGGTGCCATGGCACTAGTTGCAAGCTTAACCCCGCAGACAACACATAGCGTAAGGGGCAGTATGGGTCTCCTGCCTAAGTGAATCTCATAGCTATTTAATTGTCATTGTATTAACGAACGTTAAGATTCCGATCGACAATGTCAGTTTTTGGTACGTTCGGCTGGTACTAGCTGTAGCTTCAGTCGACTGCTCCTGAGTTTAATTTGGTCATCAGCAGTGGCATCGTCTAATTTTCTCTTCTTAAAATATCGGTCCACGGTCGCGCAAAAACAACAGTGTTAAGAAAATTAATTCAAACGCTAAACGCTCATTAGGACAACAAAGAAAACAGTAATTAAGTGGATAAACAACGACTAATTACCGCACAGTTCTGGTACTGACAGACTTGGTCCCTGGCAATTTCGGCCGTTATTTTAATATTTTTACTGGCCACCGTCGGAACCTCTGGCTGGCGCTCACGGAACCCTTAGGTTCCGCGGAATCCCAGATGAAAAACACTGACGTACTGAATCAATAGGCATATCAATTTGAAACAATAGGCATAACAGTCTGATACAAAAGGCATAATAGTCTGAAACAATATGCATAACAGTCTAAAACACTATGCATAACAGTCTGAAACAATATGTCTAACAGTCAGAAACAATAGGCATACCAGTCTAAAACAATATGAATAACAGTCTGAAACAATATGAATAACAGTCTGAAACAATATGCATAACAGTCTGAAACAATATGAATAATAATCTGAAACAACAGGCATAACAGTCTGAAACAATCTGAATAGCAGTCTGAAACAATATGAATAGCAGTCTGAAACAATAGGCAGAACAGTCTGAAACAATATGAATAACATTCTAAAACAATATGCATAACAGTCTGAAACAATATACATAACAGTCTGAAACAATATAACAGTCTGAAACAACAGGCATAACAGTCTGAAATAATATGCATAACAGTCTGAAACAATATACATAACAGCCTGAAATAATATTCAAAATAGTCTGAAACAATATGAATAACAGTCTGAAACAATATACATAACAGTTTGAAACAATATGCATAACAATCTGAAACAATATACGTAACAGCCTGAAATAATATGCATAATAGTCTGAAACAATATGAATAACAATCTGAAACAATAGACATAACAGTTTGAAACAATATGCATAACAGTCTGAAACAGTAGACATAACAGTCTGAAACAATAGGCATAACAGTCTGAAACAATATGAATAACAGCCTGAAATAATATGCATAATAGTCTGAAACAATATGAATAACAATCTGAAACAGTATGAATAACAGTTTGAAACAATATGCATAACAGTATGAAACAATATGAATAGCAGTCTGAAACAATAGGCAGAACAGTCTGAAACAATATGAATAACATTCTAAAACAATATGCATAACAGTCTGAAACAATATACATAACAGTCTGAAACAATATAACAGTCTGAAACAACAGGCATAACAGTCTGAAATAATATGCATAACAGTCTGAAACAATATACATAACAGCCTGAAATAATATGCAAAATAGTCTGAAACAATATGAATAACAGTCTGAAACAATATACATAACAGTTTGAAACAATATGCATAACAATCTGAAACAATATACATAACAGCCTGAAATAATATGCATAATAGTCTGAAACAATATGAATAACAATCTGAAACAATAGACATAACAGTTTGAAACAATATGCATAACAGTCTGAAACAGTAGACATAACAGTCTGAAACAATAGGCATAACAGTCTGAAACAATATGAATAACAGCCTGAAATAATATGCATAATAGTCTGAAACAATATGAATAACAATCTGAAACAATAGGCATAACAGTTTGAAACAATATGCATAACAGTCTGAAACAATAGGCATAACAGTCTGAAACAATATGAATAACAGTGTGAAACAATATGAATAACAGTCTGAAACAATATGAATAACAGTCTGAAACAATATATATAACAGTCTGAAACAACGGGCATAACAGTCTCAAACAATAGGCATAACAGTCTAACACAATAGTCGTTGCGTACCTGATCAATATGCATTATAATTTGAAACAATAGGCATTAGAATCTGAAACAATAAGCATAAAAGTCTAAAACAATAGATATTACAGTCTAAAAAAGACTTAACAGAAAAAGTCATAAAAGCGTGAAACAATAGACATAACAGTCTAAAACAATAGGCATTATGTGCCTGATCAATAGGCATTATAATCTGAAACAGTATGCATTACAGTCCAAGAAAAGGCATACCAGTCTGAAACAATAGGTACGTCAGTGTGAAACAATAAGCATAACAATCTAAAACAATAGGCATTACGTACCTGATCAATAGGCATTTTAATCTGAAACAATAGGGATTACAGTCTAAAAAAGGCATAACAGCCTGAAACAATAGGCATAGCAGTGTGAAACAATAAGCATAACAGTATATATATATATATATATATATATATATATATATATATATATATATATATATATATATATATATATATAACCTAGTGGTGTAAAATTGAATGTTTAAACAATATACGACCTAAGTACTTTATCAACGGAAAATTTGTTTTCTTTTATTGCTGTAGATTTATCTTCATGTCAGTATATTAATTAGAAGTGAGTTTTCATGTCATTCTATTATGTGTGGGTTTTTATGTCAATGTAATATGTGTGGATTTTTATGTCAGTGGATTAGTTAGGAGTTCATTGAACTATAAATGTGCTTTTGCTTGATTTTTAAAACTAAGTGACAGACATCTTGATTATTTTTATTGAATGAAGTCACTCAGTAGTATACTTACTGACTAAATATGATTATTTGATTGTTTTATTGTTTGCAGCGAGAGCTTAGGTCCCGTGGATTAGGAGTTCTCTCACCAGTTACGGTCCAAACATCATGAAATACACCAGCTGAAATTATGGAAGAAATGTGAGGATCACAAAGTGACATAACTCAAGATCTTGGAGAATTCTATGAGCTAGCAGGAATATCTGACCTACCCCATTCCACTCCCGCCTCTAACACGCTGAAAACGAGTCCTACCTCCCACAGATGAGGGGCATCAGAATGGATCTCAGTGCTAAGAGAACATCCGCATATTATCTACATTTCTGCAAAAATAGTTTTAATTTCCAACTGAAGCTGAACTTTACTGTCTTTACTAATGCGTGCATCTATCTGCATATACAATATTTCCTGCCTCTCTTCCGTGCATGTACGATGTTATCTCACTGTTGCCTGCATAACCTCAACGAATGTACGATGATATCTGACATTTGATTGCCACACTTCCACGTTGCATTTTATCTAAAGGAAAGACAAATGTTTAATGGATTTAACTTTTGTACAGAATCCAACTTATATCTCAGTTAACTATAGCAATGAGTCACTTGTCTATTTTTATGTTTTTGATTTGAATTATTTGACTGCTACTTCCTCATAAAATACCTGCACATCAGATATTAGTTTCAATGTAAACAATTTAATTGCATGTATTTCAAAACTCATCTTAAATAGAAAATATTTCACATTATTTGACGTTTAGATCTGATTTTTATTTTAATCAGAGCGTTAACAAATGTAGTTAACATTACCGAATTCGTTTATCCCATGAATGAAGTCAACACCATTTATAAAAAGAAACAAAAAGATACGGAGCAACACTACTAGTTTGGATTGATTGTTTGATTAGGATTTTTAACGTAGCTTTAAAAAAAAATCAGTCGAATCGCTACGATGTCTGCAGTGAGGCAGTTTATAGTAATAACTAGCACTGGGACATCATGCCGCAGACATGTAGCATGATGTCCACCCAGTAACATAATCCTGACACCAATAAACCAGTCTTAACACTAGCATCTAACTACTGAGCACCAAGCGAGGCAGCTGTTAGTATAATTTTTGCAAATCTTTGATATGACTCGGCCGTAGATAGAACCCACGACCTTCCACTCACGCGGCGGACGCACTAATCACTAGGCCACTGGAGCGGTTCTACTCGTTTGGTACATGCAAAATAAGAGTTTTATATGTACGCACAGTTCTTATGTTGGTCCTAGAGCTATCAGATAAGTCCATATGTCATACACGCACTCTGCGGTTATGGGGCTTCTGCGTGCCAAGGGTCAATACACATCGTCTACTCATTATATCATAACATCATTAAGAAGAAATCTAACATAGTTTAATGAATTGATGTATGAGAACCTACTATACAGAATTCCTTATCTCTGAGGATACGTAATTCGAATTCCCTTGCTTCGTTTAAAATAGCATTTACGAAATTCCTTGTTGACCAGATGGAATGACATCTTAAGGGCTCTGAATATAAACTTTATCATTATTCATACATAATATGTCAGATCTTATTCAGTGTATGTATGTACGTAGGACATAGGTTGTGCTGAAATGTACGTACCCGTGTATAGATTATTGTTCATATATAGAAGTGTTTCTCAGTATAGTCACACATATTCATTAATGTTAAATTTATATAAATGAGTGTGCGATGATACCTGATTATGGGTATGATTTGTTGTTCTTTTTTACATAACTAATTACAAAAATAGAGAACAGGGCAGATGGGTCATTCATGACCAAATGTGCTATCCACGTTAAAGAAAGTTTATTATTATTATTATTATTATTATTATTATTATTATTATTATTATTATTATTATTAAAACTAGTTGATACAAACGATGCGTGTCGTTATGTCAATCGGATGATGACGATCGCGGGATCGAAACTCGCCATATCATACCAAAAACTTATAAAAATGTTTTTAAGAACTACCTCACTTTGGCGCTCAGCATTCAGAGGAAAGTACTATGACACGTCGGCCTGGTATCAAGATAATGTAACTAGGTTGGATATGATGTATGCGTGCAGCTTGACGCCCCATTAATGCATATATTGTAGTTACGTGAGTCAAAATATTGTTGATACAACTTTAACACGATAATAAAAAAAGCCCACCATCTTTCTTTCTTATAGGTGGCACGCGACGGCTATAATGCGGAGCTGTTCAGTGCAAAATATGGGCACGAGCGAACAAATTTACAGAGCTGTTGACGCGGAATCAATAACGATCCTGATCTTAATAACCATAGGTTATTTCTGTTAACTTTGAGAAAGTCACAGTGAAGAAATATTCCTTAAGTAGTAAATGTACATAACATATATAAGGATGAGTTTTAGATTCTTAAAGAGAAGCTCGAAATTAGAACTATAAGTTTTCACCTACATGGATAAGTAAATTGAATAATATAAAAAGCACTTATTTTCCAAAAAAAATTTAACTTCAGACAAGCGGCAACATTTTTAAGTAAAACCACTTTGACTGCCCTATAGTGTTTATGCCATGCAGATTAAATTGTTATTTTAAAGTTCAAACAGAAACTCAGATCAAGGTTAACCTGGCCACGGTTAGTACGTTTAGGATTATCGGAGTAATCTACAAACTTTGACTAATATACATTAGTTGCTCACCTTATCGATAAGTGGAGTGTGAAGTGCCATATTTTCGGTCGAATCTTCTATTAAATAACTATTAGTTCTAACCAGCTAGCCATTAGTTAAATTTATGTGACACATTCTGCAAAGAGAGGTACTGGTATAGTAGAATGTTGCCTTTGCACCAATAGTTAATTGTTCAGAGCAAAACTGACCTACGTGACCTTGTGAAAGTTTCATTTTATCACGAAAATGTCAGGATTGATAGAAAACAGAGAGTTGTTACTTAAACCCATAGCGTGTCATCTTGACACGCTGATGTAAGCGACTTTTAAATGAAAGCGCGAGAAAATATATTTGTTCTGACTGGCCACTGTTGAATAAGGGGTGTGTTCTATACGAGAAACTAACTTAGAAGTTAGTCTGAAGTTTGCTCTACAAGAGAGCCATTGTAGAATTATTATTATTTTTGAAAAAGGACTCCGGAGCGTATTTTAGAGAAGCACCTCCGTAAGGCAGTAGACCAGGGGAAAGAACCCACCAAAAACCAACGGTTGAGAGACGCACCAAAAACACGAGGCATTTGTCTCAATTCCACGTTTGTTGTGATACAACTTCGTTTACAGATTTACATGATTTTGTTGATACATTTGTATGATTAGTTTCATTTGTTACATTAATTTAGTAATGTGTTTTTGAATTATGAATTAGAATTCTTACCTTAATTCGTAGTTAAGAATGATGTAGTGTTAATTGATGTCGTAAAAACACTATGTTGAGTTATGATAGGAAGTGTGACGTTAATTCTTGAATTAATCATATTGTTTAAATAATGATTGTGTTCTAAGATTTAATGTCTTACTTTAATTAATGATTTATAAGAATACATGTGAATTCACCGAATTTTGATGCCATGGATAATTTAGCGACAGTGTATAAATGTATTATGTCAAGGCAAACCGAATTAACAGATGGTTTAACTGTATTGATTTGAAGACGTGTAGTTAAATACTAGCCGTAAAATTGTTATAACTGATAGTAATATCTGATTGTTCGACCAGGAATAACGGACAGTCTCAGCTATTACCAGCGTAACGAGAGACTTAGGTTCTTTTAATTTTCTTTTGGAAGGAAGGAAATTAGCTTTTTTGGGAAGATGTCAAGTACAGTAATAAAGAAAGTACAAGTACGGGATAAAAAGGAATTGTGAAGGAGAAATTGCGAGGTGTATACATTGATACAGTGGACAAGTCTGAGTTCAAGTGGAACGTCCACGAGGGAAAATTATTTCGGGGGACAGGAACTTCCAGAACAACATTGGATTGAGCAGAGAACGTAGATCGAGGATAACAGGTTATGAAAATCGATCAAAAGCAGATGATTTCGATTGGACACTCGATTATATGATGACATTTAACTCTCAGTAATAGAACGGCTAAATTTGTTTAATTCTATTTCAAATCTATTTGCATTTTGCTGAAAGTTTAGTTCTAAACCGCGTGTATTCCTAACGAAAGGAAATCTCATCGTGTATGTATTTGATTAAATTGTTTATATATCTTTACTGAGGCTCCTAGTTGTTTTGTTCAATATACCAACTCAGGTTACCATATACATTCTATTCTCGACCGGGCAATTATACCGTGGGCGGTCATCTCTTAGATAACGAGTATCAGAGGGGAGTGGGTTATAGTGTTGTTGTTATGTTGTGCAATACCCTTTGACAAAGTGGAACGTAACGCTTACCCTTTGACAAGTGGGGCTTATACAATATTATACGAATAACGCTCATGATTCGCGAGAATTTGACATGGAGCTTTAATTTTAACGTTTAATTATCAACCTTGATTTCTAAATTTGTCTATAACACTAGCATTCAAGCTATAAATAGCCTTTCTAAAGTTTTAAATGTGATAACTATGAAGGTAGAGTTTCGATAAAAAACAAATGAAGCTCTGCTAGAATTTCGCAACCTTTCCATCCGGTTTTGATTTAATTTATCAATCAATGTTCCTCGAAATATACTAATATGAGAGAGAGAGAGAGAGAGAGAGAGAGAGAGAGAGAGAGAGAGAGAGAGAGAGAGAGAGAGAGAGAGAGAATAAATTTACTTAGTTACTGTGAGTTACTGAAAGAACTAGTCTCAGTAACTTGGTTGCGTATAATTATTAAAGGGGGGGGGGGGGCGTACTTGTCCTCGACCTATTTTCAGTTGTTGACCAAGTGCCAAATGTCAGACTTGTGAAATATTATTTGTGTGATAATTGGCCGACATTTTACTAGTTTGCTTCAAGGAAAATAAAAGCATACCTATACTGAACACTTACTACCTGGATAATCATCTATTCTAATCAAGAAATACTACATCTGTTTTATGTATAAAATGGGTTAATGTCGGATCTTGTATTCTTCAGAGTGTTTCTGGCATAAGGTGAGATCATCTGATAAGTTTTAACTTCGACTTATCTTAGGTTTATGGCTCGCAAAATTCATTGTCTGATAATTGTATCTTCGACATTTTGGGTTTATGTCTCGCGACATTCATTGTCTGATATTGGTATATTCGACTTATCTTGGTGTTATTGCTCGCGACATTCATTGTCTGATAACTGTATCTTCGACTTATCCTGGGTTTATGGCTCGCGACATTCATTGTCTGATAATTGTTTGTATCTTCGGCTTATGTTGGGTTTGTGGCTTGCGACATTCAATGTCTGATAATTGTAACTTTGACTGATCTGCAGCTGAAGCCAAGTCATGAACACCGATACTAAAGTATTATTGGCAAGTTTAGTCACTGGTATGATTTTCGAATTCCCACATTAAGATTGAGATATAAAATCATATTATGCAAAAGTCATTTGGTTTTAATTCATTATATATGTGTAATATGGAGAGATGCATATATATTGTCTGATATAAAACCAACGTTCAGAACACCATATCGGATATAAAGCCAACATTCGTAACACCATATCATATATAAAACCAACATTCGTAACACCATATCGGATATAAAACCAACGTTCGGATATAAAACCAACGTTCGTAACACCATATCGGATATAAAATCAACATTCGTAACACCATATCGGATATAAAACCAACGTTCGTAACACCATATCGGATATAAAACCAACGTTCGTAACACCATATCGGATATAAAACCAACGTTCGTAACACCATATCGGATATAAAACCAACGTACGTAACACCATATCGGATATAAAACCAACATTCGTAACACCATATAATATATAAAACCAACGTTCGTAACACTATATCGGATATAAAACCAACATTCGTAACACCATATCGAATATAAAACCAACGTTCGGAACACCATATCGGATATAAAACCAACATTCGTAACACCATATCATATATAAAACCAACGTTCGTAACACCATATCGGATATAAAACCAACGTTCGTAACACCATATCGGATATAAAACCAACATTCGTAACACCATATCGGATACAAAGCCAACGTTCGGAACATCATATCGGATATAATACCAACATTCGTAACACCATATCGGATATAAAACCAACGTTCGGATATAAAACCAACGTTCGTAACACCATATCGGATATAAAACCAACGTTCGTAACACCATATAGGATATAAAACCAACATTCGTAACACCATATCGGATATAAAGCCAACGTTCGTAACACCATATCGGATATTAAACCAGCGTTCAGAACACTATATCGGATATAAAACCAACATTCGTAACACCATATCGGATATAAAACCAACATTCGTAACACCATATCGGATATAAAGGCAACGTTCGGAACATCATATCGGATATAATACCAACATTCGTAACACCATATCGGATATAAAACCAACGTTCGGATATAAAACCAACGTTCGTAACACCATATCGGATATAAAACCAACGTTCGTAACACCATATCAGATATAAAACCAACATTCGTAACACCATATCGGATATAAAGCCAACGTTCGTAACACCATATCGGATATTAAACCAGCGTTCAGAACACTATATCGGATATAAAACCAACATTCGTAACACCATATCGGATATAAAACCAACATTAATAACACCATATCATATATAAAACCAACGTTTGGAATACCATATCGGATATAAAACCAACATTCGTAACACCATATCGGATATAAAACCAACGTTCGGATATAAAACCAACATTCGTAACACCATATCGGATATAAAACCAACGTTCCTAATACCATATCGAATATAAAACCAACGTTCCTAATACCATATCGGATATAAAACCAACATTCGTAAAACCATATCGGACATAAAACCAACGTTCGGAACACCATATCGGATATAAAACCAACATTCGTAACACCATATCGGATATAAAACCAACGTTCGGATATAAAAGCAACGTTCGTAACACCATATCGGATATGAAATCAACGTTCGTAACACCATATCGGATATAAAACCAACGTTCGGAGCACCATATCGGATATAATAGCAACATTTGGAACACCATATCGGATATAAAACCAACGTTCGGAACAACATTTCAGATTTAAAAAATCAACGGTTGGAACAACATATCGTATATAAAACCAATGTGCGGAACACCATTTCAGTTATAAAACCAACGGTCAAAACACCATATCGGATATAAAACCAAACCTAGGAACACCTTTTTGGATATAAAACCAAACCTAGGAACACCCATTTGGATATAAAACCAACGGTCTGAACAACATATCGTATATAAGACCAACTAGCGGAACATTATTTCAGTTATAAAACCAACGGTCAAAGCACCATATCGGATATAAAACCAAAACTAGGAACACCTTTTTGGATATAAAACCAAATCTAGAAACACCTTTTTGGATATAAAACCAAAACTAAGAACACCTTTTTGGATATACAACCAAAACTAGGAACACCTTTTTGGATATAAAACCAACGCGAGGAAAACTCTTTCTGATATAAACAACCTTCGCACACCCGCCCTTCACAATTCTAGTTATGATATTTCACTATGCTGAAATAAAAACGGTTTGATAGAATCTTCCGTCTAATCACATAAAAGGCCCAATTTGCGAATATAATTCTAACCCAGGCATAAAAAAGGAAATCAAAGCATACAACAAAGTTTGGACTAAATTATAAATTTTAACAGTCTAGTAATAATTGCATTAGTTTAGATAACACATGCCGGCTCCACTCTCGAAATATCATACACCTGCAATATATCTAACGACATCTGTAACACGTATGCCGTGAAGCCAACGTCCAAAATGCAAATTGTAGTTTCTATCATCTTATTCTTCTTTCCGTTATATCCTGGCTCCCTAAATTCATCATGATTGTAAAGTTCATCAACATAACGAACATTGCGAAATAATAACATATCTTATTGAGTTATGCAATACAGTATTAATACTGCCACTTAATAAAAAATATTTGCAACAGTTCTTAGTACAAATTTCAGTACTTTCTACTGCCATATATGGTCATTAAACATAATTACTTTTGGTCAGGTGCGAAATACATAAATGTTTTGTATTGCTTCGTTATAATTTAGTTAAATGTCGTAATACTTCATTTCGTTGGAAAGGAAACATAATTAGCAGGTTTTGTTATCGTATAAAACAAAGTGAATTCCTTTGAAATCGTGGAATATGTGGCTAACTTTATCAAAGAGAAAATTGAAAAGATCAATTCTTTGAACAAAGAGAGCAAATGGACAATGATATTTTATACCTGTTAAATCACTGTACATCCAGGTAAAACGCTTTTCATGGCACTAAACTAATCATGAAGATTCATTATTCACAAGAGTGTATGCAGTATTTAAAAAAATATCTGGTACAGTACCTGTTAGAGATTTAGAACATATCTATGGAGTGAGTCTTACCTTGTTCCATATTTAAGATGGGTACATCCAACTCTTCCTTCAATACATAATAAAATATACTGTTTACGCATTTTCATGGAGAAAAAGACTATTGATTATCTTAATTAAAGTTCTGCTCTATCTGTCAAATTAGGAACATTTAATTACATATATTTATATTATATATTTATATCATATATTTATCTTAACAATTATGTAATAAAATTGTAAATTT
Source organism: Unio pictorum (assembly GCA_030141615.1). Lineage (NCBI taxonomy): Eukaryota > Metazoa > Mollusca > Bivalvia > Unionida > Unionidae > Unio > Unio pictorum. The sequence goes on from JARLTB010000316.1 coordinate 4,602,794, forward strand.
GAAAATGATACGTGCTTTTATTTAATGAAATAGATTATTATAAACTGAGATCAAAGTTTAAACCTTGGTGGGAAGGTCACCTGACTGCAAATTAAAAGGAAAGCAAATGGTGAAATAATTAATAATTTGACATACTTGCTGAAAAGAATCGTGATATCTGAGGCAAACATGTTTTCCCTGTCTAGACCTACAAGCAAAACATTAATTAATCTCAAGTTAAATTTCTTTAATTTGACATGACACGAGTTTCATATATAATTTGCCGCACTAACGCGCAACAACATACGAACAACATTCTTAATATTTTGTATTTACTTCTCCTGTCTTTCTGTATCAACCATGATCACTTTATATATATATATATATATATATATATATATATATATATATATATATATATATATATATATATATATATATATATATATATATATATATATGTATGTATGTATGTGTGTGTGTGTATTAGTTTTTTTTATATGACACGTCATCCATTCTTTTAAACACAAGCCATGTTGACAAATGTTAACAGTTGCTCCACTACTTCACTCCAGTAGGAGTGCTAAATATTTCAAGGAAAAGTTCCAACTCCACGTATCATAAAACAGCTTTTGCTTTCTCGTCGGTTTTAAAATGGTTAATTGCAATCATTTTGATCAAATGTTGTTTTTAATGTATTTAATGAAGACAATTTGAGGAAATGCAGCTTGAACTTGTTGACAAACTGTCATGATTATCTCTGAGTAGAAATATGTGCCATTTAAGAGAGAGAGAGAGAGAGAGAGAGAGAGAGAGAGAGAGAGAGAGAGAGAGAGAGAGAGAGAGAGAGAGAGAGAGAGGGGCGTGAGCATGACGTTAACAAAACCGTTAACAATTGCAGTTAATTGTATCGATGACTACCGTATTCTACAACATCCTTGGATTATTTTGTTTTTCCATATAATATTATCACGATAATTCTGTATTTTTCAATTGAGTACTACGTGCTCAGAGACATGTTGCGATGCGATTGTATCAAGCGAGATGGAAGTGAATGAGTGATGTCAAGTGATGTTGTAATCAATGTATGAACGAAATATACAAAGTTTGATGTACTTTTATTTTGTGTGAAAATGCACATATTTCAGCGATTCATTCATTGACGACTTTTTATTCTGATGATGATACGTTGTTTTACCATATTTATACACCTTTATCTTTTTATTTTTACATATTTATCGTGTCTTTTATGCATCTTAATAAAACCATTTTTGCACTGGCGATATGTATCCTTTGGCTTGAAGGCATTACTACTGTTTGTTTGAAGGGTTTATCTTGCTAAGGCTTCACTTTTATTTCTGTGTGTTATCACGGAAAGATCTAAAATGTTAATTTGGCACAATATCGCCAGTACTAGAACAATGTGCCGTTACATCTGTTATAAGTAATTAACATCACTTTGCAGACTTAGTGGAATTTTCTACGTATCCGTTTATAAGAGATAGAAGATATCTGATGAATTCGTGGTTAAATAATAATTATTGTGGCTTACCGTTTCAGAAAGATTCTTAATTTGAAATATAAATACGTTGAACGAATAATGAGAAAAATGCATATAACTTTTATGGTCGATGCAAGAAAAGACTTGGATCAAAATTAAAACATTTGTTTGTGGCTCACAATGTAGGCATGCACGTATTTATCTATGAAATTTCGACATTGCACCTGTTAATGACGACATTTTAACGTCATCCATACTTATCGAGTACTAAATCAGGCTGATAAATCCACACAGCTGCGCCATATCAGACGAGGTTTATCTTTTAAGAAGTCTGCATTATGAAAGAAATTGTATATTAAACCAATCCGAGTAACTAAAAAAGATAGTAGCATTTTAACACGTCTGTATATGCAGTAATCAAAATGCACTGTAGATAGCGCAATAGCTGTACATTATTTTATTCGCCAACATCTGTGAAAGCATCTGCTAAGCTACAGTCAAAACCTAAAGAAGTCTTAATCTTTTATCCAATCTACAAAAATAATAATTAATTTTGTGACTTATCGATAAGTTTTATGTTTATACTGTATAATGTTACGGAGTTCCAAGTACTGTTTTCTGTTTTCTGAATGGGGAACATAGACTTTCATATCCAATATCAGTAATGTGAATATTGAAAATTACCCACACTCCCACCCACAATATGCGATGCATGTTAGACACAATCTGTACTTCAAAATGTGGCAGGATGGTAAAAACTTCAACAAATCGTAATTGTATTCTTTACAAGTTTGTGGTCGTCTTTCTTTTAGGACGCCTTTATGGGAATTCCCCTTTGATTGTCTTGATGGGACTTCCTTTTGGATTGTTCTGATGGGACTTCCTTTTCGATTATCTTTCCATATGGGACTTCCTTTTGGATACTCTTGATGGGACTTCCTTTTTGGAATGTCTTTATGGGACTTCCTTTTAGATTTTCTTGCTTCTTTTTGAGACATCAGTTTGGGTTCCCTTTATAAGATTTTAATTTTAGATTGCCTTTCTGGGACTTACTTTATATGTCGCATTTGTAGGACTTACCTTATACGTTGCCTTTATATGACTTCTTTTTCACATTGCCTTTATGGGATATTGAGATTTCATTTTTAAGGTTTTTTTTTAAATGAATTCTTTATTAAGATTGCTTTTATGGGATTCCTTTTTGAGATTTCCTATTAGATAGTCCGTTTTCGGTTCAAGCATTATAGACCACTGATGTGTGTCATACTAATTTGCAACAAGAGAGTGATATCTCATAATACGAATTATCTTATAATACCGTATCTACCGTATATGTTGGGACACAATCAAATAAGTATTTTTTCCTGTCCCAGAACGTATGGTAAAATTTGTGTTCACTGTGATCATATGTCCAAGACTTGAACAACAAAAACTGTATTGCATTTGAGCTCGCCCTCCACCCCAAACCCTTGCACGATGCAAATAAAATGTTTTAAAAAACCGCTTCATTATTAATGAACAGAAAGAAGATAACCTTGTATTGTAATCATTTATTCCTTTTTCAAAATAAGCATAAAAGAATAAAATATATCCACGAAATCCGTATAACTAGCGTAGGCTTCCAAATTGTAGCGTGTATCAGTTATGTCCGATAACACACGCTACGTTGTTCATTGTCATGAACATTGAGAAACAAATTGTGTGTTGTTTTGGTCAAAGGCGTGAACATGTTATCAGACTAACAACTGGTTCCAACAAAATCGGTAACTAATAGGAAATAATCAACCCTTTTTTTGAAAACGCCATTCTTTTTTTTTTTTTTTTTACACAATTGGGGGAGTGGAGGTGGGGAGGTGGGGGCAACCCTCGTTTGATCTTTCCAGACCATCAGAGTTAAGTTCACCCTCATAACTGTATTTTTCGCAAGGACATAGTGTTTTTGTTCAAGGTGAGTAATATGTTCATTAGAGTTATTGTATTTGTTTGTTTTTGATAATATAGTAGTGATTTTGTATGGATTGTTTTTGATAATATAGTAGTGATTTTGTATGGATTGTTTTTGATAATACAGTAGTGATTTTGTATGGATTGTTTTTGATAATATAGTAGTGATTTTGTATGGATTGTTTTTGATAATATAGTAGTGATTTTGTATGGATTGTTTTTGATAATATAGTGATTTTGTATGGATTGTTTTTTGATAATATAGTAGTGATTTTGTATGGATTGATTTTGATAATATAGTAGTGATTTTGTATGGATTGTTTTTGATAATATAGTAGTGATTTTGTATGGATTGATTTTGATAATATAGTAGTGATTTAGTATGGATTGTTTTTGATAATATAGTATTGATTTTGTGTGGATTGATTTTGTTAATATAGTAGTGATTTTGTATGGATTGTTTTTTATAATATAGTAGTGATTTTGTATGGATTGTTTTTGATAATATAGTAAGGATTTTGTATGGATTGTTTTAGATAATATAGTAAGGATTTTGTATGGATTGTTTTTGATAATATAGTATTGATTTTGTATGGATTGTTTTTGATAATATAGTAGTGATTTTGTATGGATTGTTTTTGATAATATAGTAGTGATTTTGTATGGATTGTTTTTGATAATATAGTAGTGATTTTGTATTTTTGGATTGTGCCAGTGCGGTTATTATTATTTTGTCTTTTTCTAAAAATATTTGTATGTGTTTTGAATCATTAGAGTGTGTTTTGTTTCGACTCCTTGCGTATTTGTTAAAAATTCCATTTCAATTAAAACTGGTATCATATGTTTTGTTCAGGTCCAGTTCGCCGTCATACGATCGCTTCCAGATATTTTTCCTTTTCATTTGCATTCTTCTAGGATTGTTTTCCGATGTTCTGTTTCTAGTTCCTGACCTGTCGATGGTTTTCCTTTCTTAGTTTTCATTCTTCTTTTGTTGTTACTGTGGATGTTGTTGGTTTTGTTTCTGTTCTCTTGCTTCTTTTTTTTGTTTGTTCTGTTTTTTGTTTTTGTTTCTCTATTGGTTGTTGTCTCTTGCTTTCTCTGCGTTTGCTTGAGTTTTTCGTTTGGATTTGTTCAATTTTTTGTTGATGAGACTTTTGGATCCTTTTCTGTCTTGGTTCAATGTCTCCTTGTTGTTTGGGAAAAGTCGTTAACTGTTGATGTTGTTAATTTTGTTGCTGTTGAGACTTTAGTTGGATTAGTTGTTGTCTGCTTTCTTGTATATCTGTTCTTTTTCCTGGAGTTTGTTGTCTTCGTTGTTTATCATTTTGTTTTTGGGTCAATACCTGTTTTTGTTCTTGTTCTAATGCTTCTATTTGTTGTATTTATTTTTGTTTGGGGAAGATCGTGATATGATATCAAGACTGTAGCTGTGATACCCTTTGATGTTGTTTTCTTCCTGTGATCTGTTTTACCGCATTTGTGTTATTTTCTGTGGAAAATATATCCTTTTTACTATACATTTTGGAGCAAACCACGTAGGAAAAATATTATTTGATTGTATAGAACTTCTAGTTATCCACTTCTTGTATTCTAATGCCATCTTTGATGTCATATTCCTGGATTGTATCTATTCGTGCCCTTACTACTTTGATATTCAGTTTTTGTTGAAATATTCTCACAGTTGTCTCAAATGAAAATTTCGTGGATATGTCCGTAATGTGTAGCTCTCCTTTCGTCTTTTATATTTTCTCAGAAAAGGATCGGTTCCTTTATAATTTTTGTCCCATCTCACCATATGACGTGATTGACTCTGTCTCTTTAGTTCTTAGAATAAATGCTATCGGTCCATTCTCTAGGTTTGTGAGGTCATTGCAAAAGTATTGTTAACATTTACCCGCAGACATCAGTGCTTTTGTATTAATTGTAGCTTTAGATGCCAAGCACATAGAACCCCTGGTGTTGAATGAACACAGCTGGCAGCCAGTAGCAAACGTCGTCTTCGAACTTACCAACAAGACATCAAAGACAAAGGCTGTTTTTTATTACAAGGTAAGCCGACCTCAGAAACCGACATTGGACACAGAAGCCGTCATTTTGTTAAGGATATCAATACAAAGGTTATTTTATTGCAAAACAAGCTGACATTGGAAGCCGATTATGTATTCTTTAAATTTTTCTCGACTTTGTTTTGTATTTTTACTTTTGAGTATACAAAGACGGCCGAGATATGGAAGAAAACGCTCGTTTCTATTGACCAGTATTCACGGAAATTTTTAAACTAAATTGAAACAATGGAGCAGCTTTTAAAGTTACAGACGATTTGAAGAAACAAATCAGGTGATGAATTCATGAAGGCCAGAAGAGAAACATATCATTTTGCCGACAAAATATCATAGATATGGTCGAAACTCTAGTGTACTTTGATCGTGTTCTTGGATGGACTGACTATCAAATAGGATGAAAAGTATGAGAATTAGCAAGGCTGGTGCAGATTTGAAAAAATCTGACTATTGTCATTGCAGTTTTCACTTCAGATGATGTGTTGTCCCTAACAATTTTCACGGTATGAGAAAGCTACAAACTATTCACGTACTGAAAGAATGGATTGTATGATTGTAGGAGAAAGTTTGTGTTGATGCAATGCTGCTAAATTAGATTAAAGTGTTTTATCTGAAGCACATGCTTTTATCTTTTTTAAAATAACATTTCTATTGGAGTGCATTTTACCACATGCATTTTTCGTATCATTTAAAAGGTGTCCCGCAACTTAACGACTCGATAAAACGACATGTCCCAAAACATACAGTGTACCAAAAATTACGTTTAAAATTAATTTATGGTGTCTCAATAAATACGGTATTCCAACATATACGGTAGATACGGTAGCCATTTATTTCATTTAATGAAGAGCACTGACATGGTTTTCTGACTGGTTGTCATAAACATATGACATTACTAGTCTTAAAGGTGGGAAAGCATGCTATCTAATCTGTATAAATCTAAAAGGTATGGAAGTGTGTTCAGTTGCTACTTCACCTTAAGAATCCAAAATGTACGGCAGTATGCAGGGACGCTATTGTACATGTAGGAACTAAAATGTACGGCAGTGTGAGTGTACACGATTTTACCTGTAGGAATTTAAAAGGCATGTCATTGTACTGGGACGCTATTGAACATGTATAATCTAAAAGGTACGGCAAGGTGCTGGGACGCTATTGTAAATGTAGAACCTAAAACTTGAAAGGCACGACAGTGTGCGTGTACTCCTTTTTACCTGTAGGAATCTAAACGGTATGTCATTGTACTAGGACGCTATGTTAGCTGTAGGAATCCAAGATTTCAAATTATATTGTCACTAACTAGATTTGGTTTTTTGACAAAACTGATTCGACTCTCATAAAGACCAACGTTAGTTTTGAAACATACGGCTACATTTTACGTTTCATATTATCAGTTACACAGAGTTTTTGTGTGGTTGTTTAATATAGTTGAAATATAAAGGAAAGAATTTATATTGTCACTTCTTTGCCGAGGAAGATATTTGTTTCATTGACAGTACAGTACATCCCAAAATTAGTTGTCAGTAGACACAATCTTTTGCTTACGACAGACAAACACTTCTTCAAACTTGAGAAATTTATATAAATGTATGATTGCGTCTGAGAAAAATATTTTCTAGAGATAAATGTTGCTTAAAGGTTCCAATTTTCGAGGCATGTTCTATAATTATATCTCTATTTGATTCCAACACTTGTTATTCATGCACTCCTTTTCAGATAGAGAGAAATTGTCGTTGTGACAGCTATGAGGAAGCTCAACTTTGCTGACCAATGTCCCTAACTGATGCAAATCTATAACGAGTATGGGTGCTTTTGAGAATGAATAATGCTGTATAATATTCGGGCATAAAAGGAATTTTGAAAAGGAAATAAATTGTTAATGCAGCACATAATTGAAACAACAAAAAAACACAACAAAAAACCCACAAAAAAACACAACAACAAATAATTGACTAATCCAAACGTATTTTGTACAATCCAATATATGTATCCCTTTTGAAGCATTTCCTATAGTCTAATTCCAGTATATTATAAAATAACATTGATGTGTATTGACTACAAAGATTTAACAATCTCACAGTTGGAGAAGAGATGTATTTATCCAAAATGATATACAAGTATGACCATAAGCTGTCATGTGAACATTATGAAATTAAAATGGCCGATAGTGGCCGACTGATCCTCAAAAATATGTTGAAGCACACATTTCTCTCACTAAAAATAGATACAGGCCACACCTTCTTTCCAATATATTCGTATAAACAAAGAGCATCTATTCATTACCCCATATTAACATGCAATACTGAGAGATGTCAATTACATATCAGCGAACACCAATGTTTTTACTAATTGATTATTGTAAAATGAATGCAGAAAAGTTTTATTTGTATGGTGGATCCCTTTCCCCATAAATTTAGTAGGTAATTAGTTGTCACAGGACGAGATTAATGTTCTAAAACTACTTTTAATTAAAATGCAATGGAACTCGTTTTGCAAAACGTATTAATGTTTATTGCTGTTGTGAAATTTCTTTAAAGTACAATCTTAGAGGAGAAGCATTCATCATTTTCTCATAGTCAACCTTGTGAAGATTTATCTTTGCTGCACACTTGGATATTATGTGATTTTTAGATTGCGGTAATGTCAAATAAAGATGTCCATAGGAAACAGCATGCTGATTTAATAAACACTAATATGTTCAAATGTCTGTCTCTTTATCTTGCTTCACATTCCAGATGGTATCCTTTGATAGCCTCTTCTTGCTAATTTGGGTCATATTTGAAATGAATGCAAATAAAATATGCAACAATTATGACAAAAGTATGAGTAGTCTGTTTACAGGAGATTCGAAAACAAAGGTCAATTGTTTCACTTTCGCATGTTGCTATAAATAAATGTTTGGTTTAGTGAACTATGAAATAAATAATGAAAAAGAAGGTATGAATGTATATGTATATAGAGTTGGTTATAAGCCAACTTTAAATAGTTAACTTATTACAGGAGCATCCAGATGTATGACCGAGTCTTTGCAGATTCTCAACTTCTCAACTATCTTTGAGTAATTATAATTTATAACCGTTGTCATTCCTACGCCAGTGCATGCTGTAAACATGAATGTTAAGTGAGACCATGTATCTCCCTGTCTATTACCATATAACCTGTACGAATAGTGCTTTTATTTCTTTGTTAGATATGTGCTGGACTCATGTTAGTCTTTTATGTAAATGGCAACAAGAGACACTAACATGGTACAAAATGTAAGTCTTGATTAATTGTATTTGTGTACATACATCATCCTGACGCTGCATTAGCTGTATCTGAAGACTGATCTCTTCTAACATTCATTAACGTCAGCCTTCAGAGAACGCTTTCAAATTAACATGGCGTTTAGTACTACACTAGTTTTCCCATTAATAGCCCCATGGTATAGGTTTTTCACTATTGCAGATGAAAAGGGGAACAGCACTAATAATGCCAGACCGCTGAGTCATATTTACATTGCATACATACAACATGATGATGTTACGATCGTCCATCGGGGTCCATGAGAACGATTCAATGTCATCGATTCACTTCGGGATGGATCTGGATATGGCTGCTCAGTCTGATTCCGGATCGTAACTTTTTGTTGCAGTGGGAACATGGATGTACAGGTTGCTGACCGTGAGTTGCAGAATAGCTGTTCCAGGATATGTGCAATGCACCTTTCTCAGTACATTTACGCTTTTGGGCATTGATAGTGATGGATGGTTCCATGTAATCTTCTCCGGGAGTTGGCAGATGCAGGACCTCTGCCTAACTGGTAGAGATGTTGAGTCCGACGTTGATGCACGCAGTTTAATAAATGTCAATGCTCCATTACATCTCTGCCTCAGTACTGAAGTTGAGAATACAGTCATATGCAAACAAGAGGCGGTGCATGTTGTCAGCTTGGTTTTGGATTTGGTCTGAAGTATCCTCATGTTGAACAACTTCCCATCCTGGCGTTATCGGAGACCTACTCCCACATCACTGTCCTTCAAAGCAGCTATCAACATTGCGAAAACACGAGGAGGAAGAAAGTGGAGGCTAATCCGCTTCCTTGTGACTGAAAATGGTTAGGAATAGTTATCCAGGTCCTTAACTCTGGCAAGTAGGTCATCATGAAAATGGTTCACCATTTCAATAAAGACTTCTTGACATCCACATTTGGCAATGATCTTCAAATGGTGTTCCAGGCTGGCAATGTCGAATGCCTTAGTCAGATCTACAAACTCGACGTAGAGCTGGATATTTTGTTCAAGACACTGTTCTTGCAACTGCCTGGCAGCGATGCATCATGTCATAGGTGCTTCCCTCCTTTCGAAAGCCACATTGACTTAATGGCAGTTGGTGATCATCAAGAGGTGCTCTGTGATTCTGTTCATATATATATATATATATATATATATATATATATATATATATATATATATATATATATATATATATATATGTATTTATATCAGTGTGGGTGTGTATGTGTTTGTGTGTGTGTGTGTAAAAGTGGATCAAGCATGTATCTTTGAATTCCTGAGGTATGCGTTCTGCCTCCACATTCTACAGAAAATATATGTTAGTCCTTTCACTAGCTTAGGCCTACCAGACTTATCGATCTCAGCGGATATGTAGTCTTTTCATGGAGCATTCCCACTATACACGAGGGCAAAGACCTGATTTGTTTCCAACATCCAATCTCTCTTTGATCTCCACCTGGGGTAGACCGCTGATGGCTTCATTGTTGATAGTAGAGGGTATCTTGACAACACCATCAAAGTGTTCCGCCCAGTGATATGGTATTTTTCTTATGTGCGCATCGCATGATTTTAAAATATTTATATTACATTTGGAACTTCATCTTCTGTTGAACAATAAGTATGCGCATTATGCACCTCACAACTTACCTAGTAAAATCATGATTGGGAATTGTATTTTAAGTTGGATTCGTATGATGTCCTGTCATTATACTTATCGTAATTAAAAGAACGTGGTCGAAACATAGGCGGCCTCAGGAGTTAGTGGGGCATGGGGTGATCATTTCCAACCCATAAGAACAACTTTACGCCGGAAGCACGGGATTCCCTCAAGAGCTGTGCCGGGGCGGTCGCCTTACTTGCCAACCCTAAACGCCGTTCATGGGTCTTACCTTGGAAAGCAAGTAGGAAGGAGAAAGGAAAGCTGTCGCTAGCGTGGTTTGCGATTATTGAGCTTTTCCTCGTCAATATTAGATGCACGCGGGCATTTAACAATGATAACAAAATATGGCAAATAATTGTCCAGGTATAATGATATTTAAACCTTTCATACCAGTCCCACTTCCCCCTATCCTGCTTGTTTCATGAGACGAGAGCGACGAGGAAGAAGACACAAGCTCCTGCTTCGAGAGGAATAAGAGAAGAATGTCCTGCGAGAGCATGAAATATTTGATGTTATATCATAGAGTGTTAACTAGTCTTTATTGGTTGTGTAGATTAGTGTCGTTACAGAGGCCCTAATTCATCGGCATGAGGGCTTATCGTAATATTTGTTTGTTTTTTTTCGTTAAAGTGTATAGTAATTCGATCTAGAAATAATACCTTGCATTACCTGTTTGACGTTTTGCTGTCTATACAGATATACGGCATTGAGAAGTTAAGCAAGAAAAACGTAAGTGTGAGATAATTTTCTTTTGAACGTGTGGTCGTTATCTGATTAAACGATAATTAATTGTGGTATTAGCGGGCATAAACCCTTCAGTTGTAACGACTGTTGTCTTGACTTCAACGGATATTAGAGAAAGGATCACATAAGCTTGGTATACACACGTTCTGTGTTATTCTCTCGGTAATGAGGTGATGTAAGACGTATGGCATGTTACAACGTTGTTATTGTTGTTAAGAAGTTAGGCCCCCATGTCACGGCATCTATGTGATATTTGATAATTTTGTGATATTACTTTTACGATTTTGCTTTATAGCCCAAGTAAGGCTATTCCATAAGAAAATATAATATATATATATATATATATATATATATATATATATATATATATATATATATATATATATATATATATATATATATATATATATTATCCTTCAGTTAAAGGTGATAAAAAAATTGAGAGTCAGTTTGGTATCAGTATTAGTAACACATAATTTAACTAACTTATGCAGTAGAGTAGATTTAAACAGAGCGAGATCGGGTAGGTTCTTCCTGTACGTGACCAATTAAATTGTATTTTGAGAATAGAAAGAAATAATTAGAACATAATAATCTCGCGCTGGTGAATGATAAGTATTATACAGATTTTGTCATGAATTGCTTCCCAGTCAGGATTCCTGTAGGTATGGTTCAGTGTGTTTGTTTGGCAAAAATAAAACCTTAACGATAATACCACCTGCCGCAATGTGAAAATTTGGAAACGTTTCTATTTATTTTTCAAGCTGCTGAGTTTCTCTTCAAAGCTTTACATCTGTTAGCATGCTTTTGAAAAACAATCACTGTCACTGGATTGTGCCAGTTACGCCAGGTAAATTGTAGGAAACTTCCGATAACTTAGACCCAAGCCCAAATAAACATGTTTTATTTTATTAATGATGATCCTGATATTAAAGCCATACATGTAGGGACCATATTATGTAGTTGTTTACAGAATAAAAAAAAATTTAAAAAATCAATAATTCAAGTTAAGTAGAGAAAAAAAACTTGATTTTAGACAAGGTTAAGTTCAAGCTAGAATGTTACATAAATAATGAAAAAAAAGCTTAAATAACAATGACAAATAAATATACATACCACGTTAAACAAAGATGATACTAGGTGGAAACAGAGTGACCAGTTTACAAACGGCCCAAAGAATCCAAACAGAATAAATTAACCCCAAGCATGTAAGTTATGAGAAAGAGGAACCCGAACTGAATAAGCAATGCTTTTGTAGTTGAATACAGATCGAGTGAAGACCTGCTGTTTTTATCATCAGTAAGGGACGGTTACAGTCACTTCGTCAACAAAAGCCAACGTTCGTTACTGTCAATAGTCATTTTATCAGTGTTTCCAGTGAACGGCTTAAAATTCAATGTCAGGTTGAATTCTTGTTTGCAAGGAAAGTCTCATAAAGATGACATGGTTTCGACGTAGCTAATATTAGGCCTGGATTTCTTGTCTTAGATTTGTTTACGCTACATCAGTTATACCGAATCAAAGAAAAGAGGGCTTGATATCTTTGGGAGACTGTCTTTGTAAAAGCCATAATTACTTGGACTTAGTTTTAAATATAAACCACTGTCAAAACAAGAATTAGACATTGAACCAACTCACATCCAAACAATTAGCGTTAAATATCCGGCAATAAATTAACACAAACGTCAGTGCTGTTTTGGATGATGTAGTGATACAACGGCAATAAAGTCTTGGATTGCAACGGTGTTATTGGTAAAAGATGAAAGATGGCAAGAAGAGATTATGCGTTTAGTTACTATGAAGGGCTTATCTCTGTCGGCCAAGAGCTGATCCTCCATATTAAATCAGAAGTAGGGATACTGGCAAGTAGATATTTAGGGGTTGACCTACTTATGAATGAACGACGCTCTTACATGTAGTTCATACAACGCACCAGGGTTACTTGAGCATGTGACGGAAGGCATCCTAGCAGGGCTATGGTATGAACTTAGTTTGATCTATCACATCGACATGGTAATTTTTGGAAGCACGTTAGAGCAGCTGCATGAAAGACCAAACAAATGTCATTACGTACCTTCAAACCGCCGGTTTAAAGCTAAAGCCTATCAAATGTACTTTCTGCGCGTCAGTCACGGTAATTTTGTCATACCATAATAAGTGCAGGGCTTAACCACGATTCTGAAACGCAAATGGGTGAGGCGGAACCCTAATATTTCGAAACAATCAACATTATGCCAAAGCTATTGCTGTCGTGGAATAAAAAGTGCGACATATTCTGTTTTGCGCTCAGCACTAGAATGTCTGGTAGACTCGTTGAGCGAAACGTGAGGACATAATTACTAGTGGAACAAGACAGCTCGTAAACATCGACATTTTGGAGATGTATATTCCTGATTGGAGATATTTTACAAGGTAGACTGAGGTTGTTGCCTTTGCCAATATTTCAAAAGTTATTTATTGATTTGTAGATCTGTACCTTACGAGCGTGACTTCTTGTGCATCTGAGCAACCTTCTTCTGGATTCAAAGCCCTGAATGATCTTTCTCAGTTCATTATAGAATATAGGAACGTAATGTGGGCTGGAAGCACTTTAGTAATGATGAACAACTAGTTGGCATCAGGTCACCAAAGAATTATCTCTTTTATTTCGGTGTTGGTGACTTTTTGTTGTTATACCACATTCTGGGAAAGAAAAGGAAATGACCTATTATGCGAGTCAGATGGAGTGGAGTTTGGGAAACTGTTAAGAAGATAACTTATGACATTATTACAAGAAACGATCATCGGATGACTCATATTATTCATGTCGGTCACCTGAAGTCATGCCAGGTATTCTCAGAGTGAATATAATACTTCGAAAACCATCAACGGGTCATTTTAATTGGCTTGGTTATTCTGAGAAAAAGGAAATATCGCCATATCCGATTACGACTCAAAGAGCTACGCTGGTAGTACTGTGAAGGGCTCAAGGCATATCCAAGAGAATGAACATGAGAACTGTACCAGCGTAGGTTTTAAGAAGCCGCTAGGCAATCTTATCTCTAATGAAAGAACCGTGTTCATACAGCATAGTACAGAAGGCATTAGCTTTTGCTCAATTTTGAACCTCAACATTCTTTCCTTGTTTTCTAGGGGCCCCGAGTGGCCTAGTGGTCTAAGGCGCTTTCCGTTACGGATCACTGCCGTCTCACTTCAGTCTGCGTGGGTTCGAGTCTAAGATTCGGCTAATGTAGTTAATGAAGTAGTGAGAAAGCTTGCTAGTAGCTTCTCGTGGGTCGGTGTTTCTTTCCGGTGGTTTTCCCGGGTTCTTCCTCCACCAATAAAACATGTATAGCCTATCGTGTGCTGAAAAATGCGTAAACCCTAAAACAACATCATACCAGTCTTAATTTTGTTTCTTAAGTCTTTCTTTAATTGAAACATTGGTTATAGATGAAAAGCGAAATAAGCGTCAGCAACTGCTGTGTCTCCGTGGTTGCTGAATGGTGGGACCAAGAACGGCCTAATGCTATCAAACGGATTGAATCAAACCAGTATTAGGGATGACGAAAATAGCGTTGTCCTCTATTTTGTAATTATTTAATTTTATCTCGAGATTCTTATGGGAAGGTAGAAGCCTTGTTTCTAAAAATTGTTTTGGGTTAATCACGCGTAGTAGTATTCGTTTCCACAAACAATGGCTAGATGTCATTTTGTATTTCTGCAAAATTAGAACTGGCTTGTGCGCTATTAAACAAACAGTCCTTCTTAATGCCATCTATCTGGAGCAATATGTCGCACTTTGAGTTAGTTGTAAAACTATAATGTGGCATTTTAAATAGTGACCTTTAAATGCTGGCGAGCAGTTTCATGTAGCTGTAGTCCCTGTGTATCAGTACTGATGTAGATGAAAAGATGATGTGTTATGTAGATGAAAAGATGATGTGTTATGTAGATGAAAAGATGATGTGTTATATAGATGAAAAGATGATGTGTTATGTAGATGAAAAGATGATGTGTTATGTAGCCTGTGATGACTGTGATGATAATTTTGGAAATGTTAATCAGAGAATCCTGATAGAGACATGCATGATATCAGGCTGCTGCTACAGTTTCATTTGGAAACCCTTCGTTACCATTGCACAAACAGTGATAGTCTACAGTTTCATTTGGAAACCCTTCGTTACTATTGCACAAACAGTGATAGTCTACAGTTTCATTTGGAAACCCTTCGTTACCATTACACAAACAGTGATAGTCTACAGTTTCATTTAGAAACCCTTCGTTACCATTACACAAACAGTGATAGTCTGCAGTTTCATTTGGAAACCCTTCGTTACCATTACACAAACAGTGATAGTCTACAGTTTCATTTGGAAACCCTTCGTTACCATTACACAAACAGTGATAGTCTACTATGGTCTGTATCGTGCGAAGATCAATTAATCAGTTAATGAAGATAATTGCTCGTAGTGGAATTGCTAAAAAAAAGACAAATATATTCCTACAGAAACATAAAATAGCACCATCAGTATATCATGTTTGGAAATGCCTGTATTGTGTTAACAAAGAATAGTATTGCTTATCATCGATTTATTTGCAGTTAGGCTTCTGCAAGCCTTGCAGAGTTTCTGGTCTAATTATAGCCATTTTTACACGATGAGTAATTGTGTTTTAAAGTTGGATGTAGAGTGGAGTATCTATGAGATCCGATCTGAGTATCTATGAGATCCGATCTGAGTATCTATGAGATCCGATCTGAGTATCTATGAGATCCGATCTGAGTCACAATCGTGATCATGTTTGTTAATCACGAGTCGAACTGGAAGTTGATTTGACGAAGGGAGAGTCAATTATAATGTATGATCACAAGTATAATGATTTTGATCACTTAGAGACGAATGATTGTCGGCAGTATGGGTAATATATCACATTTATCGCGTGTCATGTTTGTTTTTACGTTTATGTTATAGGTTTCTTGTTTGATTCGCTCTGTACTTATGTGATGTAAGCCTCCAGACGTCTCACATCATGAACCATTAACATTGCCATTTTCTTTATTGCATCTGAAATCGATAATTTTACAGCATGTTGGTATTTAAGAAAGTAAGCACAGTTAGACAAGAATATGCACTTCCAGGAGTGGTTTATATCCTGGCCAAGAGGGAATTGTTTATATACTGGCCAAACGGTAGGGGTGCATATCCTGGCCAAACGGTAGTTGTTTATATACTGGCCAAACGGGAGTGGTTTATATACTGGCCAAACGGGAGTAGTTTATATACTGGCCAAACTTGAATGGTTTATATACTGGCCAAACTTGAGTGGTTTATATACTGGCCAGACGGGAGTGGTTTATTTACTGGTTAAACGGGAGTGGTTTATTTACTGGTTAAATGGGAGTGGTTTATATACTGGCCAGACGGGAGTGGTTTATATACTGGTTAAACGGAATGGTTTATATACTGGTTAAACGGAATGGTTTATATACTGGTTAAACGGGCGTGGACTATATACTGGTAAAACACAGCTTAGTTGCAAAAAATATGGGAACAAAATGTCCGAATTTGTAATGCTTAAAATCAGTCACAAATAGGAGTTAAATGGTAGAAACGTTTTACAGGTGATTCATAAGTTTGTATTTTCCTATATCTCTCGGTACGTAACTGGTTGCATCTGCAAATGGCAAACGGTAATATATTTATTTGAAATAACAACAAAAGATGTGTATTGAATAAACTGCGGTGATTTAGGCATGAACATGGTTGACAAAATTAACCAGGGTTGATACTGAACTGGATTCTTCAGGCTGTAGAGATCACATTTCCAATGCAAAATATCGATTATACAAGAAACCACAGGTAAGATGAAATGCTACTACTGCATAAAGAACCTATTAGAGGTGAAACGATCAACAAATGATTCTGTTCAGATATGCATTGAGTTTATTCGGAAAGGGTTAGAATGCTCATCATTATTAATGAAGGTATAAAATCCATTATGTTTTCTATGTCAACTACATCATTTATCGATATTCACTCACTTCATTTCAAGGTAACCACCTCAAGCTTAGCAATCAAAATCTGATCAAATTACATGTTATGGATCATAAACATGTTTTTCTTTGTGAAGATTCACAATATGAATTAATGAATGTAGGCGTTATGCCCCCTGTTTATAAAGTGTCGAACACGTGCGATAACGATGTCAGACATAGATTATATTTAAAAGGGGAGTGGGCTGTCTCAAAATGTTCTCGTTGAAAAGATTTGTTCATAATCGCAGTCATATGGACAGATTGATTTTAAAATCTTGATTGCATGTTTTTGAAATGTTTGCAGTATTAATATATTCTTGACACATCCGACAGGACGGACTATATTACTTACTGTAAAATATTCAACTCATTAATTTTGAGATTCTGCCATAATATACGAATACTCGCACATTATGATTAATAGTTTTAAGGGAAACTACTAAAGAGTACTAGCCCTATTTTATAAATAAGACATTTTCATAGGTGTGAGATGATCTTGCAGCTCATACAAAAAGCGTATTGTCATATCTACAAAGGATAGGTAATTTGGTATTATATCCCGGTCTCAATCACGTTTAGAAGAATCCCATTTGGTCTCATTGACAGGCAACGACTAAAACAAAGATAGAAAACAACAGCGAAAACAACAAACCTACTTAAATCATTCTTCAAAGTTGCATACATAATAAAACGGAAATGATCCGGATCAAATTCGAATATATGCCGATAAATGTAGCATTGTTTCGATGCACATCATTAGCATGGAGTAGCAAGCTTTTATGTAGCTTAGAACTATACACCCCTGCAACTTAAATGGATATGTTCCAAAGTCATGTCATCTGGTCCATATGCATCTTATCGATGTTCAGCTTATTTCTGTATTACTGACTAGAATGGAAACGGGGAAAAAGTATGATGCGAGATTATAAGCATATTGTTAATTCTGCGTCTGTGTCATTGCGTCAGAACTTTATTACAAAGCGAACATATATCGATTTTAACTTTTAACTTTAGAAGGTAACATGATCAGAAGGTTGCGAATAATAACGTCTTTGTGGGATTGCTACAACTGTTCTTGACAGCACTAATGTCTGACAATAGTGTAAATGTTTAAATCATTAAGGTGCTGAAGGCGTTGATAAATTATTGTAATCATTAGTTTTTGAAGAAAGTGCTTCTCAATATTTTGCACTTTATCATTCAGTCTTGTTAATGTTGACACTGAAGCATTTTTGTCAGCGTATGCTGGGAAGATAGCAAAAGTTTGGAACGAAACTAAAACTATAGGATATAAGTTTAAATTTTCCTTTCCTAATAATTTCTTATTGTCCACACCATCTTCTCACATAAACGATTAAAAACATGCAGTGATTTGTTTAGCCCTATTCGTATTAAAACTAAAACATTGTGACACAAACAAATAATTTGTTCCATTTGAAATGTCTTGATACAGTTTTTGAAAAAAAGCACATATTGGTTAATGTGTGGATATTGACTGGATATCGTAACCTAAATGCAATATGACATTCCACGAATCTAACACAAGGGAGGTAATCAAGGATCATTACAAGAGCTTTAGTCGTTTTGCATTGACAATGTAAAACATCGGTTCATAACGGATTGAACAATGCTGCAATTGTAATGGCACCAAATTCTTTAAAAAAGGTAATGAACTTATTACAACGATTCTTAATTTGTATGCATATTGTTTCACTGAATAAGCAAAGAAACAAATTTCAATATTGTTTAAAGACCAGTCAGCAAGCAACACATTTATTAAATATTGATATTTTTTATATAAGACTTAGTTATAATGTATCACATTTGTCCGCATGAGTTCGAGTCTAACGCAAGCGTGGGTATGTGAGAAGAAGCCAACTAGATTTTTGTGGGCCGTTGATTATTGCTGAGGTTTTCTCGGGTTGTTCCTTAAGCAATTATACTGGACGATATATAGAGCCTGTCATGTACTGAGATATAGCGTGAAACCCAACACTACAACGGTTCCGATGTATGTGTGCAATACGATTGTCTGGCGAGTTCCTCGTTCTACTCGGAGAATGACTTTCCTCATCCCGAGTCAATCCTAACTAACAATCCATCGATATCTGAACGATCGCATTAGTATCTTTCTGAATAATTGAAGTATTTCACGTGACTGAGAATTGTCTCATGAAACACTTTTACACCGTCAACAAATTTAGATATGGTTATATGGACTTGACTTAAATACCACTTTATGATCAATGTTTTGTACCTGTTTAATTAAATACGACGCTATGATAAATGTCTATTACAGGTACAAAAAACTCTAACCTTTCAATGGCATTGACAAGAGGTCGTATATTTATCATAAACAGTAGCCTTAAATGTCAAAACTCATAGTTCCGGAATTAATTTGGTATCATTTACGATCTTGAACAGAGTCAAATGAATACTGACAATAAAATCTTCGTGACTTGGACAAGATATAAATTACATGGAGTATTGAAAAATGCATTCTCGTGGACAAAAATAGACCGCGGCACAGTTTATATATTGTCAAAGCTTCAAAACACGTTTGTTGATCTTTTCCGTAAATACATATAAATATTCGTCGTCTTTAGGTTGCTTTGTACGAAATACGTTTCGAAATGTTTAATGTAATTTAATGGCTCGAAGTACGCATTAAGAGAAGTCAATAGGAATCATACCATATTTCTTGTTTGTCAACATTTGGTATCGCGCCAGACTCCTTGAAATTTTAAATGACAATAGGGTCACGGTGAAATTAAAGTAAGAACAATGCATTGAAGTTTTGAAAAATGATATTAGGCACTTTATATAATATATATATATATATATATATATATATATATATATATATATATATATATATATATATATATATATATATTATTGTTGGATATTTTTCTTGATACACATCATTAGATGAGTGTAAATTGAGAATTTTCTAACATTTTTTAAAAAGTATAATGTTAATTAATATTAATAGAAATTCTAATTAATACTCCAGTATGAGATGTAGACGATTGCAATTTAACTTACTTGACTGATTTAAAAAGATGTATGTAACCATGAATTATGTTTTGATACGGCTTTACGCTTTTACTGTGCCTAATTGGACTTTAGTTAAATTATGGTAAATGAAGTCAAGCGTAACTGCTGATGTTTTAACGATGAAATTTAGAAGACTATGTTTAATGCATTAGTACAGATAAATGCAATTTTTATAACCCACGTCACCTGTGTTTGCATTAAATTAACGTGTTATATTTGTCATTACAAAAGCTTTAAATGTCAACAAAAATAAAGTTCCAGAATTAATTTGGTATAATTGTCTCCAAAAGAAGTCAAATGAATACAGACAATACAATCTCCGTGACACGGACATGATATACAATACATTAGGCTTTGAAAAAATGTCCACCTGTAGACAAAGATAGATTGAGCCGGAACTTACGCATCACGAAACTTTTTTAACATTTGGTTGATCTCTTTCAATAACAAAATAATATATGTATCAACCATCTTTTTTATATTTAATACTTTCGGAAGTTTGGAACGTAATATGATGATTGGGAGGGAGTTTAAAAGGTCAGTGGTGGTTATAAAATCATGTTCTTGCTAACATGGAGCTGGTCTGATTAATTCAAATATAACATGTCAATAAATGTACAATGGAAAAAAAAAAGAAAGAAACATTGAAGTGTGTTTGAAATGATATTAGGTGTGTATTGAAGCTAAGCAAAAAAAAGAATCACACCAAATTATACTTATGCTTTCACTAAAAAAAATTGTTCAAAAAAAGATTATTGCAGGTATTGTTGTTGAGTATTCGGATCGTTGTCATATTATCGCAGTCGGAGCGCAAGTAGGAAATGAGGGATACCGAATCGTGGTGGTAACTTAGCAACGTTGCTTTATTTACTCTTATTGCTAATGTAAAGTTCTTATTTTATCAATTCATCAATAGGCATGAAGGATAAATTTAGCAGTATGGCTATTGACACAGTCTGTCGTATCTACATATTATTTCTACATCGATTCCTCAATAGGCTGGAAGGAGAAAAATTGGTAGTATGCAATACGAAGTGCCAATTCTAAAAGATTTTTGTTTCTTTCTAGACGGAAGGTTTCATCTTAAATTATACAAGCGAAGTCACAAGTTAAATATCTCAGAAAGAATATAGGAAGTAGACATAGAGATGTTTGAAATGTATACATATTTATTTATTAGGCAAACACAGTAATCGGAATTAATCAATTGACTAGCAATGAAGGATGTATACATCCTTCAACCATTCCGGTGCCCTAGTGGTTTGCGAGTCCGCCAATGATGCGGGATGTCGTTAGTTTGATCCCCGGCTGAGGCATTCCAAAATGGTACTAAGATCGTCCTCGTTTTAGCAATAAGAGGTTTTTGTTAAAACTGGTCGGCCGGTGTCAGGATAATGTGACTGGGTGGGACATCATGCTACATGTCTACGGCATGATGCCCCAGTGCTGTTCATCAGTTTGAATTTCAACACAGCAGATGTTGTAACAATATGACTGTATAATGGTTAAAGCTACATTCAAAATCTAAATCACACACACACACACACACACACACACACACACACACACACACACATTTCTATATTTGACTACAAATAGAAGGTGCCTTTTTAAAGACCGGACACCACTGTGAAAGCAACAGTGCGTATAGGACAATTGAGTATCTTTGTTTACATTGTCTAAAGAGTGAAAAAGATCGTTTACACGAATTATGTGTAATAGTGAGTCCGGAACAGCCCTGAACGTTGAACAAAGCCAAAAAATACAATTAGACTTATCTCCACATTTTAATGTTCAAGGACGCAAATATCTGATATAGCTTTCGTACCAGTCCAGTCTTCTTTTCAAAACAATATTGTGTGTATGTGTGTCAAATCTTATTTGCTGATAAAGCCATATTTATTTATTTCAAGGCAATTTCATTTTTCATTCCAATGGCTTTTGAATATAATGCTCATATACACGTTG
>JARLTB010000316.1:4627500-4677500 GCA_030141615.1 Unio pictorum
GCCATTGTTTTGCCGAGTTCTTATTTGTTAAGCGAACGAAATGTAATTGAAATTAATTAATTAAGTAGAAAATTATATATATATATATATATATATATATATATATATATATATATATATATATATATATATATATATATATATATATATATATATATAAAATACGCATTTATAAATAAATAGAAATAAACAGTTTTATTAATATTTTTATTGCGTATACTGCACATTTTAACAAAGTATTAAAAAAGTAACAGAAAAGATAATTTAAAAAACATATTATATCTTGCTATTATTGACAAATATATTACATCAGAACTCAATTTATATAAAATAAATTATGCAGTGCATACTTATACTTATAATCAAGTATTTTAATAATAATTAATCAAAATATGTTGAAAATTAATTTTAAAATGTCCTTTCATTTTTAATCTTTTAATAAACTTAGTTAATGATTTAGTTTACACTGTCACTAGTTAAATTATTATGTGAATTAAAATAATAAAAAACTATTCATGATAAATAAGTCTATTACATTTACTTGATGATCCCTTTTATTTGATGGTTTTTTTTCATGATAAATAAGTCTATTACATTTACTTGATGATCCCTTTTATTTGATGTTTTTTTTTCATGATAAATAAGTCTATTACATTTAGTTGATGATCCCTTTTATTTGATGTTTTTTTTTCTTCTTCTTCTTCTTTCTTCTAATTTTGAATTAATTAGGAAATCTATAAGAATTGTAGTACTTTTATAAGCAGGTGTTGGTTTGCTTTCGTGTACCGATTTCACACTTACATTAAAAATATAATTTTAATAAATCCCTCTATTTATTGATAATCTTACCTCTAGTATGCAAACTTGGATTATATTCAATAACAAAAGAAATGATGTCTTCATTTCTATTATTGATTTGACATTGTAAAGATTCAAGTTGTGCAAGAGAAGACACTGTTTGGAAAACAGTATTAATGATGTCAATAGGGTAATTTCTATTTTCAAAAATGCTGACCTAACTATGTCAAAAATGATTTAAAAAGAGTGTCATCTTAAACAATTTCGTTATCTAAAGTGTAGATATAAAAAAGTGAATGAGTAATGTTTATACTAGTGTGGCTGATATAAGGGACTGTTGTTCGGAGGGTGGGTGGGTGTTGGAGAATTGGGATACAATGACGCAAGTTATTTTTCTTAACTATCAATTACATATCCAAACTTGTGTGTTATAACAATTTAAATTGTTAATCGTAAACCTACTAAAGACGAAATTGAATTAGAAAAATCCACTTTATATAATGCAATAGTGTTCTGAGAGTATACCTCGAGTTTCCAAAAATTACAAATTTTATTTTAAAAGGTATAATTTTGTAAGATGTTATTATACTAAAGACAAACGCATACAAACAATTACAACAACGAATCAATAAAATATAATAAAAACAAAACAATACAAACATAACTAGTCCCCCCTTTGAAATAATTGCAGAAATGACGAAATAAACGTGTATTTAAATATGGCCTTATTGACCTGTGGAGACTAGCAATCAAAAGTTTGGCCAATTAAATAAAGTTATATTGACCCATAGAGAATAGCAAACGAACGTTGGGGGTGACCTATTAAAAAATAGACATTATTGTCCAAGATAAACCTGAAAGGTGGATCAGTTTAAAAAACGTGCATTCCATGTGTCTAAATTACAATATTTCTTTTTGGACGTAGAGGTCGTGAAAATGAAAATAATAACAGCTCTACCATGGCTCATGTTGAAAACACAAATATTCATCAATACGTTGAAATTGTTCATGTTATAAAATAAACGGCATCACGACCACTATTCTGGGGGAAAGCATAAATGTGCTTATGGTGCATGGTGCTCATGGTGGGAGAAGGAACGAGTATCATTCTGCACGCACGCACACACAAACAGACAGACAGACACACACACAGACACACACACACACGTGCACATGTGTATACATACATACATACATACATACATACATACATACATACATACATACATACATACATACATACATACATACATACATACATACATACATACATACATACATACATACATATATACCTACCTACCTACCTACCTACCTACCTACCTACACACACACACACACACACACACACACATACATACATACATACATACATACATACATACATACATACATACATACATACATACATACATACATACATACATACATACATACATACATACATATATATATATATATATATATATATATACATATATACATACACACATATATATATATACTTGCATGCTAAGTCGACATGTCAGTAGTATCCCATTAATCCCATTAGCTTGCGTGATAACTATAAAAAGAAAGATATTGGTCATTGTTGCTCTCGTCAGTGGTAAATGCAATAAGTAGATTTACTTATGCCTGTTGTTTTACTCTATGTCCGTGTTTTAGACTGTTATGCCTATCAATTCAATTCAGCCTGTTACGCCTATTGTTTCAGTCTATTATGCGTATTGTTTCAGCATTCTCTCTCTCTCTCTCTCTCTCTCTCTCTCTCTCTCTCTCTCTCTCTCTCTCTCTCTCTCTCTCTCTCTCTCTCTCTCTCTCTCTCTCTCTCTCTTCCTTACCAGTATAAAACATTTTTCTTGTTCAAACCTAATTTTCCAGCCGTTATTTCATCCAAACTTAATACATATATCAATCACGTTATTTAGAGGTTCCGTCAATGCAGTTTTTAAACGTTGAATATTTGCTTGTTAAAATATGTCTCGACTTTTGCGTGTGACACGATATCATATTATTATAAGCGTTTCAGCACATTTTTGTCATACGCATATAAAAAAAAATATGGTTTTACCGTTGTGCATGGGTTGATCTGTCGCTTATGTAACACAACAGCATGCGTGGTGGTATGAGGACGAAATATCACTTTATTTATTCTGCAGATTAAATCTGTACATTTTAATCAATGCAAATGTTATGTATTACAATGATTCAAATTAACCTCACCTGTCATCTTCAAACATTATTCTGCAGGCCTACTCGGAGCGATAGAGATTGAGCTTACACACGTTAGGTTATAGAAAGAAATACAAAAAGCACCTTGTTTAACCCCATGTTATCTTTTGAAAGCTTAATGGGGCTTTTCTCATTATTATCCTGCCACTGCATTGTATGGTCGAAAATTGTTAACATTTTTAATTTATCTTTTCTTTATCTATAGAGGTATAAGCACGCGTGTCAATATTTAGTATGTATTTTTCTATATTTAGTCTATTCCTTTGTCTGTCTCTCTGTTTAAAGGTCTCCATGGATTAAACATTTGGACTTTAAGGCCCATTCTATCTCGCATGTTAACGTTACAACGTACTACCTGGTGTGTCCGTACGCGTCTTTTGGGAAATGCAATAGCATTATAATATTATATAATATTTACTAATTTTTTTATATTGTTGGATACATGTTACATAACGGAAAATTAACTCTGAACCCAATCACGTAGATGATGGATGGAAGTTTTGTACACTAAAATATATTGTCAAGTTTCAATAATTATGGACCGCACCGATGGCCTAGTAGTTAGAGCGTCCGCCACGGAAGCTGGAGTTCGTGGGTTCGATGCCAGACATACAAAATTGGTACTAACAGCTGACTCGCTTGGCGCTCAGCATTAAGAGTTATTAGTGTTAGGACTGGTCAGCATAGTGTCAGGATAATGTGACTGGGTGGGACATCAAGCTGCATGTCTGCGGCATGATACCCCAGTGCTAGATATCACTATATACTGCCTCATTACAGAAATCATAGCGATATGACTGAAAAATTGTTAAAGCTACGTTAAAAATCCCAATCACACACACACACACACACACACACACACACACACACACACACACACATACACACAATACTTATGCATACACTGTATTTGTTTTTTTTTTTTTAAATTGTTGTTACATCAAGTATAGTTATACTATGTAAATTTTTCAGGTGCATTTGCATCAAGACGTCTCACTGAAAGAAATTTAAAGGTCTTGTTATATGAACTAATGATGAGACAGCCTGCAATTGGGAGCTAATAATGACATAGGGTGGTATTGACGTATGAGCTAGTAATAACACTGGAGCCTAAAAATGGAAGCTGTGATACACGAGGTTTACAAATGGAGTTGTTGATGACACGAAGAACGTGCAATATGAGCTAATGATGGCACGGGAGAATTGACATATGATCTAAATATGACAATGAAGCCTTCAGCTAATGATGGATGACACGGAGTCTTGAAATATGAGCATGGATGACATGGGGACCTTACTATAAGAACTGACCGCACCTGTGGCCTAGTGGTTAGAGCGTCCGCCGCGGAAGCGGGAGGTCGTGGATTCGATCCCGGTCCGAGTCATACCAGAGACTTACAAAAAACGGTACTAACAGCTGCCTCGCTTAGCGCCCAATATTAAGAGGTTAGTGTTAGAACTGGTTGGCCTGGTGTCAGGATAATGTGACTGGGTGCGGCCTGATGCCCAAGTGTTAGACATCACTATAAACTGTCTCTCTGCAGACATTCTAGCGATATAACTGAAAAATTGTTAAAACTACTGTAAAAATCCTAATCACAAACATACAATCTATAGAAGATACTAATAACAATGGAGCCTTGAAATAATAATTAATGACAACACAAGAACCTTACAATACGAGCTGATGATGACACAGTGTGCGTTGCTATAGTAGCTGATGATGACACGGAGCCATTGACATATGATATAATGATGACACAGGAGCATTGCCATATGAGCTAATGCTGACACTGGGGTCTTGAAAAAGGAGCTGATGATGACACGGGGGTCTTGAAATAGGAACTGATGATGAAACGCGAGGTGAGGGGGCTTGCCATCATAGCTGATGATGACACCTGGGTCTTGCTATATTAGCTAAAGATGACATGGGAGCCTTAAAACATGTGATAGTGATGACACGTGAGCATTAATCAAGAAACTGAGAATGACTCCAACGCCTGAAAATATAAGCAGGTATAATAATAATAATAATAATAATAATAATAATAATAATAATAATAATAATAATAATAATAATAATAATAATAGTAATAATAATAATAGTAATAATAATAATAGTAATAATAATAATAATAATAGTAATAATAATAATAATAGTAATAATAATAATAGTAATAATAATAATAATAATAGTAATAATAATAATAATAATAATAATAATAGTAATAATAATAATAATAGTAATAATAATAATAGTAATAATAATAATAATAGTAATAATAATAATAGTAATAATAATAATAATAATAATAGTAATAATAATAATAATAGTAATAATAATAATAATAATAATAGTAATAATAATAATAATAATAATAATAGTAATAGTAATAATAATAGTAATAATAATAATAGTAATAATAATAATAATAGTAATAATAATAATAGTAATAATAATAATAATAATAATAGTAATAATAATAATAATAATAGTAATAATAATAATAATAGTAATAATAATAATAATAATAGTAATAATAATAATATTAATAATAATAGTAATAGTAATAATAATAATAATAGTAATAATAATAATAATAATAATAATAATAATAATATAGTCTTGGTACAGCTCATAATCATTAGAAGCGTTAAGCGCTTTGCAATGGTAGATAACACAGAAGCTTAAAGAACGACACGATTACAGATGAAACATCATGAAAGTATAAAACAAGAACAATATATTTAAGAAGTAAACATGACGAGGTCTGACGTGACGGGACTTTGCTCTAAGAGCTACTGATGACACGGGGGCCTTGCTCTTGGAGCTAATGATGTCACGCGGCCTTGCTGAAGGGACTAGTGATGACATGGGGGCCTTGCTAAAGGGACTAATGATGACATGGGGGCCTTGCGGTAGAAGCTAATGATGACAATGGACATTGCGCCACGGATAAGTAAAGACATGGGGGCCTTTCTGTAGGAGCTAATAATGACACAATGTCCTTGCATAGGGGATAATGACAACCCTTGAGTTAGGAGCTAATGTCGATACGGGAGCCTTGGAATAGAGGCTAATGTCGAATCTTGGGACTTGGAATAGAGGTTAATGACGACACGGGGCCTTGGAATAGAGGCTCATGACGATACGGGGTCTTTGAATAGAGGCTAATGACGACACGGGGGCCCTTGGAATAGAGGCTAATGTCGATAGGGGGGCCTTGAAATAGAGGCTAATGTCGAATCGGGGGCCTTGGAATAGAGGTTAATGACGACATGGGGGCCTTGGAATAGAGGCTAGTGTCGATACGGGGGGCCTTGTAACATGGGCTATGAAACACGGAGGCTTACCTCAGAAGTGACTTGAGAATATCATTTGAAATATGTGTTGCCTTTTTAATTAATGTATGAGTTTAGATCATATCGCACTTTTTTATCCACAACGTTTCAAAATATTTATCTTAAGTTAATATCTCGCACGCATCAAGTTTGCTGTGAATTTGAATTTTTTCTCGAAATATCTGTCATTGTTATAAATTTACATGACGTCACGCTAATTACCCTAACTCAGTGTGATCCCTGATCATTCATTTATCGCTTCTCGCTTGATGGCCTACAATAAAATTATCTGTTGAGGAAAAAGATTTCAAAAGCATGGGAAAACAAATTTGATTCAGTGGCTTTTCTGCCATACGGTAGCCTAAAGATTCATTATCTGCTACAACTGTTATCTGCTACATCTCGCTTTTGTCGGCATTTTCAATTTCGGTAGCGACGTCATATTTTAAAATTAATTGTTTGTGCAACTGTTTCGTCAAATCAGATGGTATACGTTGCCTAACTTTTTCCAAATGACGTATGTTGTTGAGAGTCTTTAATTATATTTTGATACCCTAGATAATGCAGTAAATAAACACCATCGAGTTGTACATTACTATAAGTATACAACTATTGTAATTCAGAAGGACTTTATAATCTTACATTACTATACGTATACCAACACTGTAGTGCATGATTTTCGAGTTTACACTACTATACGTATACAAACACTGTAGTGCATGATTTTCGAGTTTACACTACTATACGTATACAAACACTGTAGTGCATTATTTTCGAGTTTACACTACTATACGTATACAAACACTGTAGTGCATTATTTTCGAGTTTACACTACTATACGTATACAAACACTGTAATGCATTATTTTCGAGTTTACACTACTATACGTATACAAACAATGTAGTGCATGATTTTCGAGTTTACACTACTATACGTATACAAACACTGTAGTGCATTATTTTCGAGTTTACACTACTATACGTATACAAACACTGTAGTGCATTGTTTTCGAGTTTACACTACTATACATATACAAACACTGTAGTGCATTATTTTCGAGTTTACACTTCTATACAATCTCTTAAGGACTTTAGAGTTTACACTACTATAAGTAGGCAGACTGCATTGCACGGGAACTTTCGACTTTTACATTATTATAATCATACAAACAGCAAAGAGCACGATTTTCAAATTTTACACTACTATAAGTAAAACAAGATTGAAGTGTACATGGACTTTTGAGGTTTATATTACTATAAATATAAAAAATGATACAGTGAACAAGGTTACACTACTATATGTATAAAATCACTAAAGTGCACAAGGACTTCGAATGCTACACTACAATATGTATAAAAACTGTAAAGTGCACATGGACTTCAAATGTTACCCTACTATATGCATAAAAACAGTAAAGTGCACAAGAACTTTCGAGCTTTACCCATCATTAAATAATGAAGTGCACGACTTCGAGTTTTACTCTTGAATGGGGTAAAAAAAATATTTACAATTAAACACATTTTGTTAAATCATTTGAAGAAAAATAAC
This sequence comes from Unio pictorum, assembly GCA_030141615.1. NCBI lineage: Eukaryota > Metazoa > Mollusca > Bivalvia > Unionida > Unionidae > Unio > Unio pictorum. The sequence continues at coordinate 4,635,421 of JARLTB010000316.1, forward strand.
ACAAATATTTTCTTTGAAAGGTGTTATATATATATATATATATAATTATACATTTTTCAAGCAAGTATACCATGCCGTGACTGAATGGATACATTTAAAGCTTGTATAAAAGTGTCATGGGTAGTACACCTGACCATATTACACACCCCTTCATACAAATTCCTAAACCAATTATCCTATATAATACAAGCAAGTCAGCGGTAGGCGTTTAAATGGATTAACTTTTTTCATAAAGACACTACTTCTGAAACATGCTTTGTACACACGACCTTTTATATCAATCGGTGTTTAAATGTAACGGTAATGTTTAAATTGTGTTAGCCAAATAGACACATTGGACATCTTGTACAAACACCATAAAGGTCACAATTTTGGAATGGCAAGTATGAAAGTTAATTACTATTATTTCCTACTTTGACGGCTTATATACGTTTATTTACTTTTGTTGGAGACATAGTTTATTTCAGTGTTAGTTAAGTAAAGACACGGCAACGGACGAAACAGAGAAAGCTTTGTGCTAGTGTCCAACAGTGTTGACTTTGGATTGTTGTTTTTTCAAACATTCCCTTGGGATGTCAGAAACTGGTACTCACTCATATATCTCTCCTTTCTTTACAAATAAATATTAGTTTTGATATGATTTGCTCTCATTGAAAGAAACTGTCCCTTAATGATACTCGGGTGATTTATCCCTGCACAATTACAGTGCTCTGTTCCGATGTGTTACGACGTTATCTTTGCTTTTTTCTTCAATCATATGAACATAGTAGTGAAAAGTGCATAAAAGACATTCCCTTCTTCAAATGTTTAATTGCTATACACGGCGTTTCATATGATAAAATGGCTTCGATAAGAAGCAAACACTGGTAGTATTATAAGTGTAGAACAAGTGGTGTGTTTTGGATGAATCGTCTACATGAAGTTTATCAAACTTTAGTCCCACATATCATTGAAATGTATTGTACCATAACACATATTAAAACAGCTGGCTTATCGTCCTTTATCGAAGTTTACTCTGTTCATTCTTTAGCCCTCAATCGCACAGTCTTTAAAAGAAGACCTAGTTCGATTTGCTACGTACATATTGTCCTCAACATATACATACATCTCACAGCAGCTTTCAAGTTCTCTGTAATGGTTTCATTTACAACAGGAAACTTATCACCTAGTTTCAAGTGATCTCATTTGGTAGGCCAATTAGCTATGTGTCAGTCACCAGTGGGGACAAAATCGGTTTGTAACAGAATATTGATGCAAAGTCAAAGTTATAATTGTCCCGCTAAAAATTATATTTAATATACAAAGTTTAATTTGTATCCGATCTCATTCAAAACTCGTACAATATTTCATAATGGATATATTTTTCCCCAAAATAGCACGTGCCTCAAATAATGTTAAAGTTACGCGGATATATATATATATATATATATATATATATATATATATATATATATATATATATATATATATATATATATATATATATATATATATATATATATATATATATATGTATGTATATATATATATATATATATATATATATATATATATATATATATAATTTCAACAAAGTATAATTTCTTTTAAGCAGTGTTTATTTTGTTTTGCCCCATTTTATAAATATGTTTTAGAACATATTTAGGCAGCACCATTTATTTCTTCAATAAAATCGCAAAGCTAAACCTAAATCGTACATGTTGGAATATTGCTTTCAGACACCCTTTTCAAACGTCCGTTGAAGGTAGATAGTACACAGCATGATATTCTTACTACTATTCTATTTATCGTATTTATAAATATACTCAAATAAACATGGCCAGTCAATTGTTAGTTTTGGTTTCTGTATTCTTTGTATTTACGTTTGAGTCATATGATTTACTACCAGTATGTTTTCGTGTGGATGCTGGCCAATTATGAAATTTCACACACCGTGTTGATACTTCAAGCTGAAATATAAAAAGCAAACAATAAAAACAACACCCATATACTTGGTTAGAAGTCGTTTCCATAGTGACATAGACCTTAATCTGTCGTCACACATCAACATATCATGGTTCATAATGTTTGTTCTACTGAATTTGTGGGCATCACGCCATTTTTCAGCACATTGTACGCTCTTGTTTGGCGGCGAATTTACCTGGAGGACGAACAACCGGAAATTACCCATGACGAACCAACAAACGGGATGCTACCAGCAAGCTTGCTCAAATACCGACGTAGGCCGAGCCCAAGAATGGAACCCAGGTCAATATAGATTAGATGGCAATGATTGGTAAATGCGAGCGTTTATAAAGGGGCCAAAATAATCTGCACATACCTTAACTGCGGTGCACTTTGCGATGACATATCTCGGTCTATGCAATTTGCAGCTCCACTGCATTCTCAAAGACACGCGCTTATTTCCAGTGACTAATGGGTATATTTCATCATGTGGGTGAAGAAAAAAAGTCACGTGTGTCATAGAGGTCTAGATTCAGGATATTATGTACCTCATATTGTCAGGTGACCATATTTGCCACTAAAATTGAGTTAAAATACTTTCAGTTTTTGTATTTTTAAGGATTTATTTGTGATTTAGTATAAAAGAAATTAGAACAGGATCGGTTACCGGGATGGCTGGACATTGACGAACATAAATCTCAAGGAAAAACACGCTTCAATGTAAACCGCACAATATGAATGACAACACGGTTTCCAGTGTCGAAGTACTTCAAGGAAATATGAATATGGATTTTTTTTATTGCGGATGTATTAGTTGATTCTTAAAAAATTATGAGATGTAGGCTTTAAATCTTTAAACTTGATCTTTTGTTACTTGCATCAGGTTCGCATGTAATTGAATCTATCTATCTATCTATCTATATCTCTCTCTCTCTCTCTCTCTCTCTCTATATATATATATATATATATATATATATATATATATATATATATATATATATATATATATATATATATATATATATAATCTGAAACTTATTGACGATTTTCACCTATCAAGCACTTGATACAGAAACAAATTAAAAAAAGAATGCCAGGTCTGGTCCTACAGCGTAATAACTTAGATAAAACCAAAATGCATCAGTTGTATGGGTTTTAATGTGTTGAGAGATATAGGGCCTTTTAACTATAAACATGTTTTAATTTTTGACCAATTTGTATGCATACTGTTTTTAGAAACAATAACAGTGCTGATTATATTTTATTAAACGTTTAAATGCCGATTTATTTTCCTTACAAAGTCTACGGCTTGCCCAATATATTATTTTGTTTATCCCATTTTTTAAGGGCATTATTCCCTGACGCAGGGCTCAGCATTCTTTTCCGTTAACGCAACATTGGTTAGAAATGCGGAGTGAACGTATTGCCGACCTGATACATAGTTAGCATCTGAAATAAACAAAACGTGAAAACCAATACGCAGTAAAGGTGATATAGCTAGCTACACTAATACTTCTACTCTCTCTCTCTCTCTCTCTCTCTCTCTCTCTCTCTCTCTCTCTCTCTCTCTTAAAGCAAGCATATAATTTGGATAGTTGAAAACAGATTAAACTTCATTCACGCCGATATGAAATCTCTTGGTGTCTTAACAGTGGCGAAAAGTTAAAGAAGGACATCTGGCATGTAAGCTTTATTGTACGTTCCTGTGCAAATATTTATACACTTAAACATCTAATACGCCATACTTTTTAAAGAAATAAAGGAAGAAAGATAAATGCTACCAAGTTGTGGAAGCACATTCAATGGCGGTGAAGACCGGTTGAAGAACGCAATAATTTCTAACATTTTGTGTGGCTTGGAGAGCTTGTAACTATTCGAGATTTCCATTATTTTCTCTTTAGAAAATTCTCTCTCTCTCATCGTTAAACACGTTTTGTTTATGGAACGTAAGTCCATGCCTTTAAGTAACCTACCTCAACAAACATGTTAATCAAGTTACTTAGAAGTTCCGTCGGTGCAGTTTTAAAACTTTGCATCTTCACGTATTAAATATAATGTCATTCTTTAAACACGTTGAAACGATAGAAATGAAGACATACAACGTTGTTACAAAATCGGCTTGAAGTATATACAATATCTGGTATTAAAGTTGTTCATGGGGTCGTTGTTCCCGCGTGTACGACAGTATCTTTATATCTCATGCATCCTGTTGAAAACCCACTTTAGTTATTTCTTCTGCAGATTTAATCTGCATATTTTAGCCATAGAACACATCATAGCTGATGATTTTATTTACATGTACCTCTGGTCAGTTTTGATGCAAGCGGACGGTGATGGCCAGTTTTTAAGTGTATTTAAACACAGTTAGTTTTGGACGTGGATGGATTATGTATTCTGGAGTATGAGCTTTTTTTTTTTTTTTAAATGTCCACTCAATGTTATCTAGGAACAATACCTGAATAATAAACAGGTACAACAACCTTAGCTGTAATTCTACACACCATTTAGACAAAGTACATTATTGTTATTTATTCTTTTAAGTATCACGTTAAAACGCAAACAAATATCCCAGGCTTTTACACGGACTGTAAGGTGAGAAGATCCGATTTAACCTCACCTGTTATCTTCAACACGTATCCACAAGGCATACTAGTCCCGACACAAACCAATGAGCACACATACGTTTATTTAAAGAAAAGAATACAAATATACCATTAGCAACCCAGTAATATCATACGAAACTTGTCTCTCATATTCACACCACTTTTCCTATGTTCGTCCCGTTTTTATCATATGTCTTCTTTTTATATATTCATAGGTCTCAATGAAGAAAATATTTAAACCTTAAGTTGCAATAGGTCAAGTGTTCTGATTCTATTTAGAGCTATCTGGCTGAGTCAGTGGACAGATGCATGAAATAAGGTACAATTAAATTTTATAATTAAACACTGGAATGATTTGTATTAGAAAAATAATTAAATTAGTCTTTGAATATATGTTTACACTCCAGTAGTTTTATACTTACGTAATTTCGGAGTGACTGGAGTAGGACATCTACAGGAACATATAAATCCGTCTGTTGGTGGTGGCGGGTGGGAGTGGTACAGATGCCATCGAATCCTTCATAAAAAAAAATACTTTGCTTTACGTTGTGTGATTCTTGTTGCAGAGATAAACAGCAATCTCCACTTAGCTGCATATATGAAGAGTCAAAGTTATGACAAATTAACACTTATTTCGTAAAGGTCAATTAATGCCACACACATTTTAGTAAATTTTGTTGTATACTTGGGGATTGAAAATTGTTCCTAATGCATACGTCTGCAACGCAAAGTGGTCACACGGATTCATTCACAGATTTGCTGTTATTGAGGACACGGGAACCTTGTCATACAAGCTATCAATGACACAGTGACTTACCATGACACAGGGACCTTGTCATAAGAGCTATTGATGTCACGAAGAACATTGTTTTAAGAGCTATTGATGACACAGTGACTTCCCATGACACAGAGACCTTGTCATAAGAGCTATTGATGACACGAGGAACATTGTTTTAAGAGCTATTGATGACACGAAGAACATTGTTTTAAGAGCTATTGATGACACAGTGACTTCCCATGACACAGGGATCTTGTCATAAGAGCTATTGATGACACAGTGACTTTCCATGACACAGGGATCTTGTCATAAGAGCTATTGATGACACGAGGAACATTGTTTTAAGAGCTATTGATGACACATTGACTTCCCATGACACAGGCATATTGTCATAAGAGCTAATGATGACACGATGAGCCTGATTATAAGAGCTAAGGATTATACAGTGCATTCCCATAGGTGTTAGTGATGATATGTGGACCTTTTCAGATGAGCTAAGTGTTACACGAGGGACCTTGTTATCCGAGCTAATGACGAAACAAAATTATTATGTAGGTTAAAGTACTAATTTCAAGATCAAGATCAAGAGAGAGAGAGAGAGAGAGAGAGAGACAGAGAGAGACAGAGAGAGAGAGAGAGACAGAGACAGACAGACAGAGATGTGTTGCTGAAAATCATTTATTCTGTTCAAAATTGGATATTTTCAAAGACAATATAGAATGTAGGAACCATGTCACACATCGTTTTTTCTGTACTGATGTATGCAAGGTAGGGAAGATATGATATTATCCCCTACTTGCTATGGTGCTATGATTAACGTTATTTAGGAGATGATTCATTACGGTATTATGGCCCGGATCGACGAGAAAAAAAATTAAATTGATGGATTGAAAAACCGAGATCAGAGCAAAGATATAGAAAAGAAAAACTTAAGCCTCCGTGTGTAACATTCAGCAATTTAAACAGTTACATAAAGAAAATGAAATATGAAATTTGAATGCGACACTTTCTCTCAGAAATATAAATATAAAATTTATGCGAATAGCAAATAGCCATTCTGTTGGTCGAATTAAATTTGTCGGCATGTCAGCAAAACCTTCGTTTATCAAATCGCTGCTTGTCACAAGTCAGGGTTGCCTCTCTTCCTCCCTCCCCCTCCCTCCCCCCCCCCTCTCTCTCTCTCTCTCTCTCTCTCTCTCTCTCTCTCTCTCTCTCTCTCTCTCTCAATATTTCCCCATGGAATGTATTTTTACTTTGAAAGCTTTTTTCCTTGACCCTAGGTCAGGAGTGCAGAACAGTTTTCGGCCGAGGGTCAGATTCTCGCAAACACGAATGTCATTGATATATTCAATGTTCACCAGCCAGATTTCCGTGTTGTTTTAATTTTTCCCGAGGGACTGACAGAACACGGTCGTGGTCTAGGGGTTATGCACCCCAGCCATTGGTAAATATATATGTCAGACTGTTATCCTACTTTAAATTACACTCATACAGACAGAGCATCGATTAACCATCGCATGCTAGCAATTTATTGCAAAACTGTCTTCTATGAACATATCTACAAAATTTGGCACCGATACGATGTAGTTTTTATTCCTAAGGAACTAATATAGGTTAAGAAATTCTTAAACACACAAGCATGGGCGACCTCAAAAGTTCCTTTCTGTATTTCACCTCTAATTACGTTATGACCTACATACGCAGTACTTAATAGCGGAAGTTTAATCACCAACCTACCCACCCCCAATTATGCATTCGCCAGGGTCTTTGTAATTACATATTATTATAAATATTCAAACACTGAAGTACACAACATTAGAGTTTTACGCTTGGATAATAGAAAACCCTTTTTTTTTATAAAAAAATTTGAACTCACCCTCTAAAAAACAAGCAAATATTGTTTAAGAGGATTTTGCAATATTGAACGTTATTTTAATCAACTGTATCATTTATTTACGGACTGGGTACGTGTAAGGCTTATATACAAATGTAATTTATATGTTATGTCTTCGTATACACTAACATGCATACAAAGTCCTAAATCTATTATCTTGTATAAGTCAATGGTAGGCGTTTTAGGCTATAACTTAAATAAAGTCAATAGTTCCTAAAGATTACGCTCAACACTGGAAAACCACTTTAAAAACGTGCTTTATCCACGCGACCATTAGCAATATTAAATGTTTGAATGATAATGTTTAAATTTTTATTGACCAACGAGTCAAATTAAACGTCATTTCGAAGCAGGACAAAGATTACTCTGTTCGTGTGGGAAGTGTGAAAGTTAATTACTATACTTTCCTATTTTAACATTTTAGATATGTTATTTACTTTTGTTGGAGTCGTAATTTACTTCAGTTATAGCTGAATAAAGAAACATGCATAGGAGAAAAAGAGTTTATGAGAAAGCTTTGAATGCGTTTTCATTCACATTTCTTCTGTTACTCATCAGTGCCAAGATAGTTTTGTTGCGTTTTTTTTTTATATATAAACTGTATATGATCACAAGTACATTAAAAATTATATTCTGAAACTATCTAATTACCATAATTAATTTGTTCAGTAAAAATAAAGCTTTAATATAATGGTAGACTATAATGCATGTTAACTAAATCGTCTACAGGAATTTCCTGTAATATTTGTCCAATTTCATTTTAAAAACCTCATGGCACTATCCAGACAACGTACGTTATTCATCGCCCATGTATCATTAACCTCTAAAAGAAGGTCCAGATCTCGATGGCACTTCGTACATTATGATCCACATTAAAAGAACAAATTTGTCAGACAAATAGGCTGCCTCTTTTTTCAGGTGTATTGGATAACTTACAATGGTGCCATTATCCCATATTACTATTTCATTCATTCTTTCAGCAACATGTCAATTAATTAGATGATAACGAATTCACCGTGTCCGAAAGCAAACAAAAGAGACGATATACATAATAGATTGATGGTTGAACCAACATACTGACAGCTATATATATATATATATATATATATATATATATATATATATATATATATATATATATATATATATATATATATATCGATAGAGAGACATACAGATATATGTATTTAGATATATAGACAGACAGACAGACAGACAGATAGATAGATAGATAGATAGATAGATAGATAGATAGATAGATAGATAGATAGATAGATAGATAGATAGATAGATAGATAGATAGATAGATAGATAGATAGATGTTTTGCTCAGGTAAGAATTTATCTATTTTTAAATTTAAATACACGCTGATATTTGTAACAGTAAGATTTCAATCTGTTCCAACCGGTATTCTTAATTCGCCTAAGATGTAAAAGAGATGTAAATCTCAAATTTATGGAATTACTAAGATTTTCAAAGACAGTAATTTAAACCACATCTGTGCTTGAAATCCGGACTGGCCCAAGCAAATATGGCGACCATGATACTAAATAAGCTCCATTTTGATTCAATAAGTCAGCAGTGTTTGGGACCCCCGGGGTGACAATCAGCTTATAAATTATTGAATAGAATGGCTAAGTGTTGTGCCTTTGTATATCTTTGATTCTTTCTGTTTCTCAAATCAGCTGGAGGGTACAAATAAAGGGTATGGTGTGTGAATAGTAGTTCATAACCAATCAGCAGCTTAAATAGGCACTCACTTGTATAATGTAATGCGCAGATCAGGGGCTCGTAGTGTTGCTTACAATTCACTCTTCAAATCATTTCGTTATAATTATATATAACTTATTCTAGTTACGGTAAAAAATTAAAAAATATAGTCTCATGCTTAGTCCCGTTCGAGAGAGCTTACCCCTAGCTTCCCATTGGGATGTGGTTGTTACCGATTTTCCCAGGTTCTTCCTCTGCCAGATTTATTTGCTATCATGTACCATGTGATGAAAAATGGTCGTAAGAAAATCCTAACAGTGTACAACAACCCTGCTATTTCTGTTTTGGGAATTTAGGTTTTACTGAATAAATAACGGCACTGTGTAGAGTGTTCCAATGCTGACTATTATCGGAACAATAAGCCTGTATGAATTTCTCAACTATTGATGAACATAAACTCCCACAATTTAGTTTAATGTCACGCATATGAAAATGTAATCTGCGTTGTAAACAGCTTTTTTAATAACTTTAACCCTTAAAGTGCTTGAGATAAGTCACACCAGTAGAGGCGTCATCGTGTTTGTCGCAACGTAAATCTTTTTCTTTCTTCATGTAGGCAAACTGTTTACATCTGGATTCTTCAGCTTGACATCAATTGTTTTTAAGCTATATATGATTGGCAGATTGGGCCCTGTAGCAAGCCTTATGTCATAGTTTAAATAAATAATAATAAGGAAATTGTACAAGTGCATGTTTGAAATACAGCCTACCTAGAGAAACCAAAATGGTTAATTCACTTCATGGTTCATCTTATTTTGTTCTGCAGGTACTCTCCGCTGATATTGATGAAGAAATGATTTCTGTTATTATGATTATTGGAGCTGGGATGATATACCAGTGACTGATTTTGAGCCCTAAATGGTGTTAAATTACGAGTAAGACATACATGCTGGATGGAAAAAATAGTATTTTCGGTACCCCTTCTCCTTCAGCTGTATTAAACAAATTAATGTAAAGCAGACGTGATACCAAGCCTAATTAAATTACAGATTTAAAATTAGAGCGCACGTCTCATTTGTTTTCTCAAACAATGTAGCAATTCTGGATCAGCGCTTCAAAACTATAGAGCCTTTAAGTGTTGAGATCATGGTTACAGATAAGGGTTAAATAAGAATAAAAGAATGATATTAAGAAGTACATTATTTATTTGGTCAAAATACCTACGTCAAAGCAGGCAAGCTATGACAATTATGGACCTAAAACCCTAATACAGCATTATTGAACAGATAAGAAATTTATCAGAGGGTCTGTATTTGTGTGTGTGTGTGTGTGTGTGTGTGTGTGTGTGTGCGTGCATGCATTGGCTTTTTAACGTAGCTTTAATACTGTTTCAGTCATATTGCTCCTATGTCTGCAGTGTGTCAGTTAATATTGATGGCTAGCAATTTGGCATCGTGCTACAGAAATGTAGCATTATGCCCCAGTCAGTCACATTATCCTGACTCCAGGCCGACCAGTCCTAAAGTAACATCCTAATGCTGGGTGCCGAGTAAGGCAACTGCTAGTACCATTTTTTTTTTTGTTGCTGTAACGGTTTAGGCCAACCTGAGGCAGTCTAGTCATAGTGGTAAGTAAAGTACCAATTAGGTAGAGAAAGTGAAAATTTGGCACAGCTTATGTTTGTTACAAATTCTGTTCTGGAGCAGAAGTATCCGAAAGATAAAATACAAAACATATGAGCACTAGAAAGTTGTATTTAACTACCATCGCCTTTCCATATGCGTTTTTAGACAGGTAGGTTGTCAGACAGGTGTTTAAAAACACAAGTTATCTGGTCGAAATACGGAATTAATCAATTGCTAATTAAATATTAAGCATGATCATTGCCGCAAATAGAACATTACATACACTAAGAGCTGTTTAAAAAGAAATTTGTGTTATTGTGAAGAAAAATATATCTTAGTTCTTTTAAATATTTATTATTTGAACAGATTCATTTTCCTAAAATTATAAAATCAATGTATTATTAAACAATTTGTTGTGAATAATTAGATATTTACTGGGCAGAGTAATTCAGTCTTAAAACATGCCACAAAACCTACTCAACGTAATTTTTAATTAAACAGCTTATTTTCGTCCTTTTCTTAGTTTCTTTGTTTCTAATATTTCAAATATTGACAAATTTGATATAGTGGTGGGTTCTTTTATACTACTTATTCAAATGCATGATAGCTTGACTATACGTTATGTACAAAGACTGGCATTATCATTTCGTTACTAATAGATTAACTGATAAACTAATGAATGGCTAGGTTTAGTGTAGAGATTATAGAATATAAACATTTTTGTGCATTATGAGATTTGAAATGATGACTTTTTATTTGTATTTGAGATCCCAGTAACTTGTTTTGAGTTCTGAACAAATATAATTTATATTATAGTAAAGAAAAGACTATTTTACAAAATTTGAATTAAGAATGCGCGATTTCATAATGACTATAACAAATCTGTCAAAATTGCGTTGAGATTTATTTACTTATTGATTCTGGAAGTTTATAATGATACAGGAGGCATAGCTTTTTATGAAGTCTTAAAACCTTTAAAGGCTATCAGAGTATTATATTCTTTATTATTAGGAGACTTTTACTTCCTAAAATGTTTATTGATTTGATATTAAGTCCATACTTGTATTCTCTAATTGACTTGAATACTTATTGACTTGAATACTTATTGACTTGAATACTGATCCGACTTTAAAAGCCATTGAAGACATTCAATATTACATAGACCATTTCCTCTACAGAGGATACGGACTTATCGGAACCTTCCTTATTTAATGAAATTTTCTGTATATGAAAATAATATTAACAGTTATATTTTATATACTTGACTGGAATTAAAGTTCGAACCGAAGATATATTAAGACACATTGTTTTTATAAAGTTAGATAATAAGTAACATTGTAGTCTAATATAGTATATAGTTTGTTTTAACTCACGCTAATATCTCATATAACGTATGTTTATTGATACATGAGTTATGTAACATGCATGCTTTGAACTAATGCAATATGTAATATTTGTTCTGGAAAACCATTATATCTACAGAAGGAACATTTATTGGGAATTGATATCTATATGTCCACACTTGCTACAATCACTTGAACGTGATTTCCCTAGTCACTAACAAGTTTTTATATTACTGACAAAACAAAAAATGTCAGAACATGTAACTATATTTTGACTTAATCTGACCGTTATTTATTCATCTTCATTCCTAAGATAGAAAAAAGCATACTTTGCATAAATTCAAATATTCTAAAGCCATTTTTCACCCTTCAAGTAAGTCAAAGTGATGACAACAAACAGGATTCACTTATTTTATTTTTTATGTAGTATACTAACATAAATCATTTCAAGCCCTTTTGACAATTGTCATTCCATACTAGGAAAAGTTATTGTGTAGCAATAATATCCTATCCGTTATGTTTTTAAACCTGTATTCGTCTCAGATTTATCATTTTACTGTTGAACTTAAAGTAGGGCTTGACAAAATGTCCAACGAATAAAAAAATACATCATTTAACCAATGAGGTAAGTGATAAATGTTTTATTCGTCTAGAATAAAATTTTACTGTACCAGTTATGATACAAATATAAGTATTGACGTTACTGCCCTGAAATCAGTCAAATGAAAGACTGTTTCTGGATTCTTTTATAAGACCCTTCTGACAACAGATCGATTTAAACATAATTAAATTCAGACCAGTCTGGTCACCGTCTCGTAAACGGTTATTAGTGCTGACACGTAAAAGGTAAGCACTTGTACGAGTTTGATAAAACAAATGGAAAACAAACTTACTGTAGAAGGAACATGTTATGAATAATTTTGGCAATGTTCTTGACATTAGAATAATTATTAGCAGTGTTTCTCTTTGAGACAGGCCTCTAATTTGCAGTATTAGATTAATATTCCAAATCCAATCAGTGCTCTAATTCCGGTTTCCCTGACCCCATTTGCCTAAAAAGACCCAATCTTAATTATAATTCTGGTTTCTCTGACCCCATTTGCCTAAAATAATTAAATCATAATTCAAATTCTGGTATCCATGTCCCCATTTGCCTAAAGGACACAAAGTTGTTGTTAATACGTATAGAAAATATTGTAATTGATGTACTTTATAATTAAAAAAAGAAAACCATTGTCGAATTGCTCCAGTGTGCAAATAATATTTCAGACTCGCCCCCAGGGCAAGTCTCTTTTTAAAACAAATTCACCTGCCCTGTGTTAAAAGCGACTTGTCCAAGAAGACTATATAAGTTTACTACTATTTTGACATACCAACTCCATTCAGAAAAGTCAAATGGTCAGTTCCTTGTACTTCATGTGATTATTCTTGATACATGCATTTAATAACAACTTCTAGGAAGCATATTCATATATGGACTTTTGAATTGAAAACCCAGGGAAACTCTTTCCACACCATCATATATTATCATAAAACATTTGTAATAATATATATCCTTCTATTCACACGAAAACAAAAACGTATTGTAATAACGTATTGTAATAACGTAATAACAATAACTAAAGCTCTGTTAATGGATGTGCTTTCAATGGTCTTAAACGTTCCTGGTTGCAATGACTTGTCATGAAAATTTCTCTGACAACAGAACTAATAATAGAAGCTTCCTTAACGTTGCAGATTAACTGTTTCCTAATTTATTTAAGTGTAAATACACTGAGGTATACAACTCCGTTAAGTATCTGAAAATTAGTTCAATTACCATGTTCTGTTACAGTGCTAAAACCTTATCTAACTAATATTTATCATTTCAGACACAAGCTGAACAAGATACATACGTTGTATGGTGCATTTCGCGTTCTCGTGTTAGGATGAAATTGATATGAGAATTTGTATTACAACATTTCTCAACATGCTACATACCGTTGTGGTGGCCTAGTGGTTAGAGCGTTTACCTCGGATGCGGGATGTCGTGAGTTCTAAACTCGGCCGAGTCATACTAAAGACTTACACCGTTTTTACTAACAGCTGCCTTGCTATGTACTCAGCATTAAGAAGTTTAGTGCTAGGACTGGTCAGCCTGGTGTCAGGATATTAGGACTGGGTGGAACATCATGCTATGCTACATGTCTGTTGCATGATGCCCCAGTGCTAGTCATTACTATAAACTGCCACACTGCAGACATCGTAGCGATATGACTGACACATTGTTACCGCTACGTTAAAATTCCGAATCACGTGCACAGAAGCATGCCATAAAATGCCCCCAAAAATATCTAGTCCATGAAATTATATTCTTGGGGAAAAAAAACTCGTTACTATCTCATCATTAAATCGTTCTTTACATTTCTACACTCGGTGCAAATGGAGCTATATTTTTTTTAAACTACAATCTACATTATTTATTAGCTATGACAACAACTTTCTACAACACAGCAATAGTCCAACAAAAGCAGACAAGCATTTGTGTGGTAAACTCAATAATTGAAAGAGCACGAAACTCATTGCATTATTTTTTTAGGATACAACTATCCGATAATAACAGATATTATATACCTGAAAGTCCTCTGTTAGAAGTTTGTGCATTTTCATTCTTCATTGTTGAGACAGTGTGATTTTCTACTTGTTGGGCATACTTTCAAAGGATCCAAACGTAACTTCGGAATTGGCATACAAGTTCACGTAGAAGACGATTGATCATTGAAAAGCATAACATTTGAAACTTTGCTTAAAACAAAGATGTTATGGAACATTTTACTCTTAAGTCATTTGTTTTACATTGTGTGGAATTTAAAGTATGACTTGGTTTTCTGTCATACGCTAGCCATTGGTCCATTAACAGAATCTACAGAAAGTAATCAGATAACATACATAGTTTCCTATGCACAGTGTATTATTAACACATTGTATTATTAACACAGTGTATTATTAATATAGTGTATTATTAATTATTATTAAGTGTATTATTAACGCATGAGTATTCTTTCATTTCACAAGGTTTTACATTTTTCACCAAATAATGTCATTTAATTTGCAACAGTCTTTGAATGAGCCATCTTCGCAAAAGACCTGGAAAAGGCACATTCAGTGACAGTCGGCTTCAAAACAAAGATTTTAGGAAATGCCCAATTAAAGATTCAACCTCGCAGCAGTATCTGCTTTTTCGTAATCAGCTAGAAAAAAAACAAACATGTATCGATAGAATGGACATTCTTTCGCAAAGTAGCCACACAAAAGAAAAAGAAGTGTATTAAAACATTTATTTATGTCTGCATTATGTTTGTATTGGTTTCATGTATATACATTAGTAATTGAAGTAGAGCACTTGATCCTGTGAGTAGTCATTGAAAAGCCATTGAATTTAACTTTTCCTGTTCTGTATATAGCCATTATATAACAATGATAGTTTACAGCTAATTTAATTTTACACATTTTATTAGGAATAGAGGTAGGCTTGATTATGTTTCAGTCCATTAAAGGAAATATTTAAATTTGTAAGTTTTTGTGGACCCTCTTTCGGTAGAGGATTGTAATAGATATCCAGGTCCTTGTAGCAATTGTTTAGTATTAAAAACATTTTATACATTTTGCACCATAACATTTTTACAAACTCCCTCTTAGCACAATAACCCCTACCCACCCCACAAAAAATAATTAAGGTAGACAGTTGGATATGCGTACATAGATGACATATTTGGATTGTCCTGCCAGTACA
The DNA here is from genome assembly GCA_030141615.1 of Unio pictorum. Classification (NCBI taxonomy): domain Eukaryota; kingdom Metazoa; phylum Mollusca; class Bivalvia; order Unionida; family Unionidae; genus Unio; species Unio pictorum. The sequence continues at coordinate 4,651,090 of JARLTB010000316.1, forward strand.
GAAGTGTTTAAAAGTTTCATCAAATTTTTACATTGTAGCTGTTTTTCAATGGGCTATCATGTTTTATAAACACATCTTATTGTTCTTTTTTCAGTTTCATCTTGTGATTATTTATACAAAAGCAAATCTATAGTAGGTCTAGCTAAGAATTGAAAATAAACAATATAATATTTTCTAAAACAATTATAAATGTAAAAGTTTTGAAATTAAACTTTTTATTTTTGTTATTTTTTCCGTATAATTAATGCTATAGTAGATTGTAAATATGCAAAATTTACCTTTTATAAACTTCTTTTATAAGGTAATAAATATATGCAGTCCCAAATTTGTTCTCTTGGATTTTCCTTCAAATGTGTTCTTTGCATTTGAATATATGCAAGAAACAATCGTCATTCTCTAGTGTTGTAGCCTGAGTGAGTAGTTGTTGTTGTAAGGTTTAACGCAATTTTTCAGCACACGATAGGCTATACATGGCGGCCCGTATTATTGGTGAAGGAAGAACCCGGGAAAACTCCCGGAAAGAGCCACTGACCCACAAGAAGCTACTGGCAAGCTTTCTCACATAACTACATTAGCTGAATCTTAAACTCGAACTCACGCAGAGGTGAGATGGCAGTGAACGGAGAGCGCTTTAGACCACTTCCCAACCCCCCCCCCCCCCCCCCCGGTGAGTAAATAATGTATCAGTGACAGTTAAACTGATATACTGTCGAATTTAGTATGTTTTCTTTGTCAATTTTAGGTCCATTGGTCAGCTGATCTTGTGATCTGTTCTGAGCAGTGAAAGTTAAAGGCATCCAAACTGTGTAGGTATTTCTCATATGGGTCTACAGATTTTATTCTGCATTATAAAAAATTTGAAACCTTATAGGATGGAAGGGAAAAGAATGAAAGTACCGCTTTTAGTTATCAGTGTGATATTATTTTATGAGATTAGCAGAATACCTTGTACTCACATATTATTGTGAAATTCTATGCTAAATCCTATTATTGTGAAATCCTATGCTAAATCATATTATTATGAAATTCTATACTAAATCATATTATTGTGAAATTCTATGCTAAATCAAATTATTGTGAAATTCTATGATAAATCATGTTATTGTGAAATTCTATGATAAATCATATTATTGTGAAATTCCATGCTAAATCATATTATTGTGAAATTCTATGCTAAATCAAATTATTGTGAAATCCTATGCTAATCCTATTATTGTGAAATTCTATGCTGAATCATGTCATTGTGAAATCCTATGCTAAATCATATTATTGTGAAATTCTATGTTAAATCATATTATTGTGAAATTCTATGCTAAATCATATTATTGTGAAATTCTATGCTAAATCAAATTATTGTGAAATTCTATGCTAAATCATGTTATTGTGAAATTCTTAGATAAATCATATTATTGTGAAATTCTATGCTAAATCATATTGTTGTGAAATTCTATGCTAAATCAAATTATTGTGAAATCCTATGCTAATCCTATTATTGTGAAATTCTATGCTAAATCATGTCATTGTGAAATTCTATGATAAATCATATTATTGTGAAATTCTATGCTAAATCATATTATTGTGAAATTCTATGCTAAATCATATTATTGTGAAATTCTATGCTAAATCAAATTATTGTGAAATTCTATGCTAAATCAAATTAATGTGAAATTCTATGCTAAATCAAATTATTGTGAAATTCTATGCTAAATCATATTATTGTGAAATTCTATGCTAAATCAAATTATTGTGAAATTCTATGCTAAATCATGTTATTGTGAAATTCTATGATAAATCATATTATTGTGAAATTCTATGCTAAATCATATTATTGTGAAATTCGATGCTAAATCAAATTATTGTGAAATCCTATGCTAATCCTATTATTGTGAAATTCTATGCTAAATCATGTCATTGTGAAAACCTATGCTAAATCATATTATTGTGAAATTCTATGCTAAATCATGTCATTGTGAAATCATATGCTAAATCATATTATTGTGAAATTCTATGCTAAATCATATTATTGTGAAATTCTATACTAAATCATGTCATTGTGAAATCCTATGCTAAATCATATTATTGTGAAATCCTATGCTAAATCATATTATTGTGAAATTCTATACTAAATCATATTATTGTGAAGTTCTATGCTAAATCATGTCATTGTGAAATCCTATGCTAAATCATATTATTGTGAAATTCTATGCTAAATCAAATTAATGTGAAATTCTATGCTAAATCAAATTATTGTGAAATTCTATGCTAAATCATGTTATTGTGAAATTCTATGATAAATCATATTATTGCAGAAACATCACACTTGTTAAGCTGCTTTAAAATTGGCTTAATTTTCAAGAAAAAGTAAGTGAATAATTGATATCTTTAAATTAGGATGTATGTTTAGTAACATGTAATAGTTTCCTCAATGTATTTTCCTTGCCAAGTTCTCTCGAAGTTTCTACTTGCTAATATGTTGCTATTTGCAGCATGCAGTAAAAATGGCATCTTCCATCTGATAAACAACCAGTCAAATGAAAATAAAACTTGGCACACTGCATCCAAGAAGACTTGAAGTTTTTAAGGATAACACCAAATCTGTCAATAAGTATATGTACGTTTATTCAATATATCAAACGTTAAACAACTTCTTTTCAAAAACCCACTGAATACAATTTCATTAATTGATCAGAAAGTATCAAGACACCATGCTGATCGACTCTCCTTATATGACGACTTTTAATCAACATAGAAAATGGGTAAGCAAATTTCTCAGAAAACTGTGCAACAGACATTTCACGCAAGCATGAGTTGAGTTCCTTAACAGGTATATAAATGAATTAAATTAATCGCCAGATTTGTCACCAGTATTTAAAGGGATACTCTTTAAAATGACTTCAAATGAAAGGTATCTTTGCTTAAGATCTAGCTTTGATGTACATCCCCTAATAAATTTGAGCATGGCAAGTAGTAATACGTTGCTTTTGATGATGGTGTCATCCATTTATACCAACGGTTGATGACATTTCCTTGTCTGTGTGTCTGTCATATTGTGTAGTAAAATCCACATGAGATAGAACAAATCGCAGACATATGAAATATGGAAAATATGTTTCGTTTAATTATGCATATCAGAGTGCAGAAGATCCTAGATCCCTTGAAACGTGAACAGGTGTTTCAGTAACTATAAGAAAGAAAGAGATATTTGTGAACAAAATAGACATGATTTCGCACAGATGTTCACCTGAAGCAAGCTTTGCACTCCTCTCTGTTTGACAGGTGTAAAACATACTACAATTAATTCATTCGGGCATTAATATACAATTATATCAAAAGAGAGCATCATCACATTGTTAAATCAAACGTTTTGCCTGCATGCCATTTGTGTTGGAGCATCGTTGGTTAATCTATTATTTGCAGCATAATTGACGAGAGAAGCCAAATGATAATTTGGAGCCATAAGTACCCATTGTGTAATGTTCTAATGAGATAATACTGTGCATTTGGACGTGATTACAGCAGATCATACACCATTTTAATGTTTGGAGACATCAATTATCATTCTTCAATAAATGTTTCATTGTTATAATGTTAAGTACATGTTGTGTTTGTCTCACACATACAATTGATTGTTATTGTGCACTATCTAGAAAGATAAAATGAATTTCTGTAATGGAGCAACATCCTGCGTTATTTTTTTCTTTCTTCCACCTTAAGCCAGACATTTTTTAAACTTAAGCTTGTATGCTTCTCTCAATCAGAAAGAAGTGTTTCTGTGCAAATCAGACAGAACGGACCTCTCTCAATTCAATATTTAATTCCCACAAAGTGTTACTCAGATATTTTAGATTAATGTATTTTTATATAATACTAGTAAGTGTTAATGACCTATATGACACTAAGTAACTGTCTCAAGGTTCATGCTTGTGTTATCCTACCAGTGTAGTGTCTTTAGTATCACTTACTACACGGGTTTCATTTTCGGTTCATATGAATATCAAATGGTACTCTGCTTTTTTTACATTAAGACGAAAACCATGACAGCATGGGTACTTCATTGACATTTGTTATTTATAAATATTGATTGTTTCATTGATTTTGTTCATTCAAAAGTCCGAAAAGATTATTAAATTTCAAGATTGATTTTAGCAGGGTCTTTAAATATAAGATCTAGGGCAAGTTTGACAGATGATTGGCATACATGATTAGTTTTTTTTAAAAAATGCAAATAATGTACACTCACCAAATACTCACATTGAAGATACAACAGAAGAAATAAAACTATTTCATCCTTTACCCTGGCAAGAAGCCAAAATCTAACGAAACCACTATACGTATCAGAACTGTTATGGAGTACATTCTGTAAATATAGTTATTTAGTAAATTTTTTTTTAAAAAAAATCGGATATTCATACGGAAATGAATAACTAATGCACATTTCGAGAATGACCTTTGTGTTGCTGCTTTGTTGTTGATGTTGTACTAGGGTTTAACGCCATTTTTCAGCACACGATAGGCTATACATGGCGACCAGTATTATTGGTGGAGGAAGAACTCGGGAAAATCCCCGGAAAGAACCACCTACCCACGAGAAGCTACTGGCAAGCTTTCTCACATAACTACATTAGCCGAATCTTAGACTCGAACCCACGCAGACAGAAGTGAGATGGCAGTGATCCGTAACAGAGAGCGCTTTAGACCACTGGGCCACTCGGGGCCCCTTTTTGATGCATTGTTGTTGTGTATATAACAAGTTATCTACGGTCTGGTGGAAACACCCACGACAAGCTCCTGCATGAAAATAATATCTATCATAAAATGCAGGGTGGAGTTGGAAGTTTACATGTAGTGATTTAACGAAACTAAATATGTTTACATAAAAAACACTATGGTCACATGTATTACTTTAATACAATTTAAAGAAAATAGCAATCATTAATTTTACTAAAAATTCAATCCTAACAAATATATTTTTTTAAAACAGCGTTTAGAATATTTCATACGATGTCTGACCTGACACCAGGTCTACCAGTCCTAACACTAACCTCTTAATGCTGAGCGCCAAGAAGGCATATGTTATTACCATTTTTTGGGCCCCGAGTGGCCGAATGGTCTAAAGCGCTGTCCGTTACGGACCACTGCCATCTCACCACTGTCTGCGTGGGTTCGAGTCTAAGATTCGGCACATGTAGTTATGTGAGAAAGCTTGTCAGTAGCTTCTCGTGGGTCGGTGGTTCTTTCCGGGCTTTGTCCGGTTTCTTCCTCCACCATTAATATTGGCCGCCATGTATAGCCTATATTGTGCTGAAAAATGGCGTTAAACCATATTTTTTTTAAAAATTACCATTGTTATGTCTTTCGTATGACTTTATGACTTAGCCAGGCTTTGAACACGCTACTTCCTGCATCCAAGGCAGATACTCTAACCACTAGGCTCTTGATACTCTACATCAACCGTTGAGTATATATATATATATATATATATATATATATATATATATATATATATATATATATATATATAGAGAGAGAGAGAGAGAGAGAGAGAGAGAGAGAGAGAGAGAGAGAGAGAGAATGTATTCAACATAGCATCCGTACATGCCTTACTAAGCCAAACTAATTTGGTCAAAACTATTTTTAAAAATATCAGCCACATTTCATTTTCCCACTTGAGCTATGAAAGCTGATTTAACTCGGACAAGATGAAGACGATGCAAGACTCATATTAACTCTTGTCTTTGATATAATATGGAATTTTAAATTATATGTCTCATATATAGGTATGTTGAGTGGTTGGCAGAGTTTTGTGTACAAAGCAAATGAATAAATGTATGACTATTTACCTTGGATTGCTAATTTAAATAAGGAAATGTTATCAAGGCAATTCAATGATTTCGGTACTAAAATGAGTTTACCTAATTTTAATGATATCTAATGTGATTAGCATCACTGGTAAAGATCATAAAACAGGAATATATAGTAACATATTCCTATAAATATATGAGTATGTGATTATTATTATTCTTAGACCCTTTTTTAAAATTTACCTTTTTACTATATTTTATTGTATACTGCTTGTACTAAAAAACATAAAACATAAGCTATGAAGGTGGAGCCTTGTTTACTTCGTCAATTTAACTTGCTACATCAAGCAGCTACCTCAGTTAATTATTGAAAAATTGCAATTATTCGGCAAACATTTTGCACCCATCGGATTCACTCACTACAGATTCAAACATTCGTATTTCTACCAGAGGTTGACTTGTGTTGTATAGTACAAGTTTTATCAATAATGACTTATAAATATCGAAATAACGTTAATCAGTGGCAAATGAGTATGTTACTTATATCATATATGCGGCAGCCATACGAATAGCTTTACGTAAATTATATACATAGCGGTCTTGTTTATCGTCTTTCCAGTAAACGGCAACCGCGCGATGCTTTAAATGATGATTCATATTGATAATAAACGTTTTTTGTTAAAAATGTTTTAGACTAGACGAACATAATACATGAGCAAAGAGTAACTTTCTAGAATTCTAAAACATTTCCTATTCCAAACGGCTATGAATAAAAGCCGAATTCTTTTCGTTACTAGACCATCCATTTTGGGTGGGTGGCTGGGTACGGATGTAATAATTGGCAACTGTCTAGTATGTCTACACTACACACAGTTGTGTAATTGTTTTCAAGAAATTTTAATACCACTCTGCTTATTGTTATCTCTGCATAACATCTGATAATGTGTACTTCCATAAGTTCTGGGCACATCAGTGGTCATTCTTGGTGGTCAATTTTAATCTGTAGACAACATATTTGCAGCTGCTGAGTATGATTTTGTGTATGATATTATGACCACGTGATACACTCTTTGGAAGAAATTACGCGATTGGTTAAAACGATTTTGCATGTTCACAGTTGATACTTAGGATACCTGACGTAAGAGTTATATTCAATATACGTCTTCGTGAATACTCTGGTGCAGTAGAAAATGTCAGACAAACATGTTGCTAAATCAAGATAAACCTCAATTTTCGTTTTAAAATATAAACATGCACGTCAAATACCCACTTATTAGTCGAGTCCAGCTGCAAGCATTTATAGACCCCGATCTGCCCCCGCATGATTCGCCGATATCTCACGGTCTATATTTTTATTCTACTACTACATTTTAAAAGTCTCCATAGACCTTGATATGTCATGCATTATGCAATGGTATATCTGAATCAATGCAGTCTGCATTGAGGCATGTCTATTCACTTAAAGATGAGACACGTCTATTCACCTTGTAACAGAATTGTTACCGAGAGGATGGTGGATTAAATGAACAACACAAACACAATATGTGAAAGAAAATATAAATTTATGAAATAAATTATTAATGAAAAATAATGATGTATCAACACAATAACTCATGCGTTCAACCCACAATTACACTCACAACCATTCACAATACATGAATAAATGAAATATTAATACAAAATAAAACACAGATACAAAGGAATCTCTTGGACTATACACAGATCCAAGGAACCTTTACAAAAGTTATATTAACGCAAGTATAAATTACGATAATAAACACAAACATAAAAACTATACTATCGCACGTATGGATTGCGACAACTAGCACGAACATATACATGTATTTAATCAAGTTGCTAACTTTTATTGAGATTCATGCAATGCCTTAAAATACTATTGTGATTTGAAGTAACCATGTAAATACAACAATGTATTCAATTGTACTACAATTGCAACACACACGTGTCCCGACCCTGTATAACCGTACGATTCACCAACAGTTGAATCGCCTCCCAGTTTCTCCGAAAACCTAGGGTTGACCAATACTTTTATCGGCCGTTTGCCCTTCACGGATCCACCACAGTTATACGTACAGACAGCATACAACATCTACTAGAACTAACGTTCCTCAATACCCTAAATGTCACCCCGGATGTTTACAACTCTAGACAGCTCCAACACTCGGACTTCTAGATTTCCGGATATTTACACGTCACGACAGATGTAGACGGACAGACAATCTGACAGACAGACAGTCAGATACTTCAATTCGATTGCACAATAAATCAGCAACAATTTCAGCTACGATATCAGAGATGTTATCAGTGACGTTAACAGAGATGTTCCGCAATAAATCATCTACAATTTCAGCTACGATCTCAGAGATGTTATCAGCCGACGTTATCAGAGATGCTATCAGATGCGTTATCAGCTACAATAAAGAAACCAGACTAATAATAGTTGTCTCAAAAAATAATCTAAACCTTAGAATACGCTATTGCATTTAAAGTCTAATAGTGACTAGTAATTCCAAATATTCCACGTTTAAAATCTGCATTGTTCCCGTAATATTTATCAGTAATATTCTGCCTTATATACCCTCAAATAGGTGAGCAGAAATCACGGCAAGATTACCGTGCACCTTGTGAATCTAATGTTCCGGACTTCATGTAATTCAAAGTCTGGCACATGCAAATCGTTACACGCCGCTTACCTTGGAGAAAACCACTTATTCACCCCAGGTAACGCATGTACGACGAAACAAAAAAAATGGTGAAATTAGTTTGTAATTCAAGAAGAAAATAAATTTAATTTTCGCCTAATTCTGTGACACACCTAAATATGAAACATGTATGGTACATGGGTATTCATATATATATATATATATATATATATATATATATATATATATATATATATATATATATATATATATATATATATATATATATATATATATTCACGGTAAGATGCGTCATCGTTATTAGCTCCATCGTTTGTCTTCTTTTAGTTGTACAAATGAGTTATGGGAGTTTTGGACCTGCGCATACCACACAAGACTGCATTCGTTCGACTAAGGAATCTCCTTTCAAAGAAAAGATATAAATTGTACGATTACATTCAGTATTGTAGAATCATGTAGCAAAATATATGGAGGATATTTGCTTGTATGAAGTATATAATGGATGTACATATTTCGTCGAGCGGGAGACAAAATAAAGATGGCATTTTTTCGTATGGGGACGCCACGGTTGAATACACTTGACTTTTTCATCTTCCAGGTAAAATCTATTTTTTATTTACATGATACAAGCATATTTCCTTTTCAATTTATGCTAATGTGTTTTACTGTTTGAAACAGCAGAGTGATTACGGTTTTCCCCACGCGATAAGGTCGGCCGTGCATCGTATATTTCAGCTTTTTTTAACATTTTATACGTGAAGTATCTATAAAATTCCCTTCCGATGTAAATGCCAAAAGTAAACCATCCCGTACATGAACACCCAAACCATCCAATTATTAAAAAAAAATTAAAGAAAAGCAAATAGTCATGCCGTAAGAGTGACAGTAACACTTTTGGGTGACATGTGGCCATACATGTGTCGAAACGACACATCTAATTGCTTTGTCATGTTACCGGTGGCTACTGAGTGAGGTGAAACATCAAAAGCTTTTTTTTATTATTACTTTATGCTAGTGCATTATGGAAACTATATCGAGTAGAAAAATAAAAAAAAAAATCTCTAGTAAACATGATTTTCTTTCTGTATTTTACGAGACTAATCATGATTATCAAGTTTATGTATTGGAAACGTTTTCAGTGCTTTTCTAATCTTTAAATATCGTCTCCAAACGAAGGTTATTATAAATTCATTACCATATTACAAAAGTGAATCGACGTACTCCAAAACCCTCTCATCACTGTTGGGTTGCGGGGTTGGGGGTTGGGGGGTTGGGGTTGAGGGCTCTATTGGCTGTTGTTTTTGCAATTTACCTCTGAAGTCCAGAAGATGAAAATGAACAAGCGTAGCTAGCAGTTTTATCAATTATGCACATCTAAAGTAAGGCCACGCTTTGTACTACACATCCCACATTACACACATCACACATACAGCGGAACAAAGGGAGTTTCAATGCTGTTTTGAACTTAATTGTAATTTGTTACTTTGAGATAAATTGTAGATAAAGCGTCGATAACATTTGTACATTTGATATATTTGGTAATGTATTCATTGTACATTCCGAAGCTGCCATTACCTGGTCTGGCCAAATTTCGTTTTCCTATTTTAATAACTGCTAAGGAAAGCATACTTTAGACAAATTCAGATTTTTGAGCATACAGGAGCAGTCATTTTAGTTAAGTATGTGCATTTACAATTTTCATAAGTACAATATGCAAAGAAATGTCAGTGTCAGTACATAAACATAAAATAAATAAAAATAATAATAATAATAATAATAATAATAATAATAACACCAACAAAAATAACATCAATAATAATAATAATAATAATAATAATAATAATAATAATAATAATAATAATATAATAACAACAACAATAATAATAATAACACCAACAAAAACATCAATAATAATAATAATAATAACATCAATAATAATAATAATAATAATAATAATAATAATAATAATAATAATAATAATGAGGACTTTGCATTGCGCCTAATCTTTAGAAGCTCTGAGCGTTTTAAACATCTATAATGATATGACTACCCCCCCTCAACTCCCCCCCCCCCAAAAAAAAAGAACCACCATGAAATATATAGGTATACCTATATTCTCTATGTTGTGCATGTTGCAAATGTAAACAGCTTTACCTTACACCCGTCGATCTCTCAGAGTTTCATAATAACTCTAGAGTGAAACCGACAGACAATTATGACATTACGATAGCTGAGTGACATATATTGTTACCATGACGACAGGAGAAATTTAAATCTAAAACAATGGAACATGAAACACGAGGCAAAACGAGCCGCACTTGTAAAAAAAAACCGCAAACTATTTATAACAATATATACACAATCAAGTTTTCAAGCAAAGAAAATTTTTAAAAAATTATTGACATTCTTTGAGAAAGGATTAGTTGAAATTATTGAGAAATTATTCGTCGACTATTCCAGGAAATGCAAGGACTAAACTTACATTCCGTGTTTTTCGTGCATCCGGATCTCAAGTAAGTACACACCTTATATAGTATATCAAATTACTTGTAGAATCCTCACATATCTAGCTCTTGATATACAACACATATATCTAACTATACACTATTTTTAGCTCAGTTAGAAAGCCTTTATTATGTCAGCACATTTTCACCGTGTTTTGCACAATCTTCTGCAGGAGGATATAGTTTCGTTTCTGGATAAGGAAACGGATGCATATGCTAAAGTTGATAGACTATGTCTAGAAAGTTATTCTTTACAGACGAATGCGGCTAATGATATGATAAGAAACTGACGAAAGGACGGATGTCTGATGCAATAGTGAGGAAAGCAGGGACGTTATTTAGGGAGGGCCCGGAGGGGGAGGGGCAATGGGGTGGGGAGGGGCTTTTGCCACCTACCCCGAATTAACATGTGCTGTAAAATCGCTGTAGCCTATCTACGAAAATTAACAAGCCCGTCAAGTTTTGCCACCTCCCCCATCCCCTTGCAGCGGAAAAGTAACAATATTCTGCAAAAGAGCTACATTCACATGAAAAACACTTATGTCTACATAACCATAATCATGGAGAAATGGTCTTTGTAATTGATTCATGTACCAGTCTGTTACAATATACTATTATTCCATCAGTTTGTATGTGTGTTTATGATTATCTATTGATTGAGGTATCAGTCTGTTATTATATACTATTCCATCAGTGTGTATGTGTGTTCATGTGTGTCCGTGTATATTTGTGTGTGTTTATGTGTGTCCGTGTGTATTTATGTGTGTTTATGTGTGTCCGTGTGTATTTATGTGTGTTCATGTGTCCGTGTGTATTTATGTGTGTTTATGTGTGTCCGTGTGTATTTATGTGTGTTTATGTGTGTCCGTGTGTATTTATGTGTGTTCATGTGTCCGTGTGTGTTTATGTGTGTTTATGTGTGTCCGTGTGTATTTATGTGTGTTTATGTGTGTTTATGTGTGTCCGTGTGTATTTATGTGTGTTTATGTGTGTCCTTGTGTATTTATGTGTGTTTATGTGTGTCCGTGTGTATTTATGTGTGTTTATGTGTGTCCGTGTGTATTTATGTGTGTTTATGTGTGTCTGTGTGCATTTATGTGTGTTTATGTGTGTCCGTGTGTATTTATGTGTGTTTATGTGTGTCCGTGTGTATTTATGTGTGTTTATGATTATATATTGAGTCTCTCTTTACTGTTGTGGATTTTCTATAATAAAAAAAAATATATCATATTTATTGATTCAATGTCGCGTTTGATGTAGGTGCCCAGAGACATTTTGTCGACGGTGTCTAAATTTTATTCCGCGATGAACATTAATTTCTGATGTACTACCAGACAGATACATTAATACATTATTAACATTAATTTCTGATGTACTACCAGACAGATACATTACATCGTTAATTCTTGTAGAGCAATAATGTTTACGTATTTTTTCTCGCAAAATTTAATCTCCGTTATTGTATGCTCTCCGTTAACCTTGCACTGGACATTGAATGTACGTTTATAAAATTGTAATGGCCTTTGTATGTTTGTTTGGTATATTTACCTGGTCAGGTACGGCAGTCAGATTCATGTGTTAACAACGTAAACAAGGAGATAACAGACATGCCATTGATTCACTCAGCGTTTGTTATTTTAAATCAGGTTTCTTCCTGCTGCACTACACAGTAATTACACGTGTACTAACTGCTATTCGTTTGTTCTTTGCATAAGCTAGGGTTTACTGTTTTATCGCAGACGTTATAGTATATGACAAGGATATCATGTTTCTCAGGTAGATCAGATATATAAAATTGATACGTACTTCTATTTTCATCAAGGAAAATAAATGTAAGATTTTAGTGGAAGAAATATGAAACAAACTAGAAATGAACTGATTTTAGGTTCTTTAATGTGTAAAGCTGTCAGTTTTTTCCAATTTGATGGTCAAATGCTTTTAGATAGAATAACGAAGATATTAAGGAAAAAGGTGGACTAAAATTACATATAATCTTTCTACGGTGCCCAAAATATTCGTCTACTCATCTCGATTTTCCCAGGACTATATTTACGGATGTAGTATGCAATTCTGTATCTACATTACGGATGTAGTATGCAATTCTGTATCTACATTATGGGTACAAGTGAGGGGTGAACGATGAGCACACCTGATAAGCATCCACGGTCTGAGGAAAACAAAAAGAGCAATGGAAAGAAGATAAAGTAAATATTTCATTTCAGAGAACAGGGAAATCACAGTGCTTGGAACCTGAAACATTAAGGAATGTAGCGGAATCGTAATGTAATATTTTTAGTTTTTCACCGGGGATAATAAAAAAATAACTAAAGAAATACAGACACTACTCGCAAAATATGCTCAAATAATATGCGTAATACGCTCTAAATACGTGGTCAAAGGACTTGAAAACGATTTTGGTATATTTATTTCCCATTAGCGTTAAACGTTAAATACATAAAACTTATGGTTCACAGGAAAGTACAGATGCCTTGGTCCAGGAAAAATCAAGATCTCTTGATAATTTGTTGCCTTGACAACAAAATCACCCGTGACTGGGGTATGTTTGAATTTTACTAGAACGTTTTAATAAATTAAAGGTCGTCTATTAATATACAGGGCTTTCATAAAAATTTATAGGTGTGTATTATAGGTATGTATTATAGGTACGTATTATAGGTATGTATTATAGGTGTGTATTATAAGTATGTAAGACCTGAACAGATTGTTTCATAGTGTAAGGATACTTTACCGTTTTCTTAACTTATTGTCTATTTTTCTAACCATGTGTAATATGTTTCAGAAAATACGGTTAAATACAAATGTCTGATGTTTATTTTATTTTTTGTGCTGCATTTTTATAAATGAAATCTGACCTTTACACTTCAAAGTTGACCTATATCATGTGTTGCCTATTAAATCCTATACATACATAGACACATAGAGCAACATCATATGCGCCAAAAGACTGAATAATCCAAAAGTATCCATCACGCACGCGAAACAATTGTATTGGAACTAAAATAGACGGTAATTCAAATGGTCGAGGTGGAAATAACATTTACGAAAGTAGGAGTGTGCGAAAAAGGGAAGGTAAGAGGGGTAAATAGGATATTGTAATAAATTTGGAGTTGCTAGCCCGAAATAGTTAGCCAGGTAGTAGGAGAAAACATCACAGATAGGAGTGTTAGTGAATTTGAACCATGCTTGAAAAGGCGGCATTTATGGTTGGAAATCAGTAAATTATAGAATGGAATCAATAAGTTGGAACTTGGTAGGTACCGTTTATGTGTCCATAGTGGAAAATGGGCGTATGTATATGAGCGTGATACGCCGGAAATTCTGTGGATTGACTGGCCTAGAGGCGCGCAGTTAAATATTTCCCAGTTAGTAATGGAATACTAGTGGAATTTCCATGGCATGACGGGCTTGCGGTACGGAAATGGGATGATAATGGAGAAAAACCATGCTAAGGTGCAGTTAATGGACGTTTGGGCAAGTTATCTCCTCTGGGTCGCCAATTGATTAGAGCAAAGATTATTAGTTATAGCAGACACGTCTCTCTTTCCATTTTACAACTCAAGTTGTATGGAAGTCTTTGGAAATTTGGGGAAAACTTATGACTTCCAGCGTGACTCGCGCCAGGGTTTTGACACCGCTCAGTCAAGTGAGTACCCCTGTGCGTATTACAATATTATAAGTGACCAAGCTATGGGAGTAAGTGAATTATATCAGGTAGTGTATCGAGCAAACGAAGAGAGAGAGAGAGAGAGAGAGAGAGAGAGAGAGAGAGAGAGAGAGAGAGAGAGAGAGAGAGAACACTGATTAATAACACTGATTCGATTATCTTTAGGCTTCAATTTTTTTTTCACAGCTTATTTTCTATTTACCAAATTTCATTTGGTATCTTTCAAACAAATAAAATCAATTAGTTTATTGAAAGCCTTCTACTGATAATAAACAGCGACATTCGTCTTTTTAAAGCGCTAAAAATAGGCAATGTACAGGATAACAAATATGAAAAACTATTTTACGACATTTAAAGCTACATTTTTACTTTCCATGTAATAAGTCAACAATACGTGTGCATATGTTTTGGGAATATACATCAAAATTGAAGAAGCTAAATTGCTGAAACCAAATTTATGTTGGCTACCAATTCATAAAATTTAGAACTGTGCTGATCGAAAGGTGTTACCTTATATCTTCAAGACTATGTTCCTAGTGATGTTCTTACGTATTGTCATGATAATGAAACTATCCTGCAAAAAAATCCATCGATTTAGAAGCTACACGCATACGTCGCACTGAAAACATTTTTAAAAAGGACCAACTAAAATTGTGACACCCTTTACATCAAAACTCCATTAGCGCTATTAATTATATTGTTTTGATACCTTTGTGGTAATACACTTGCTTGGTACACATGTGCTACTGCGTTCAATTCCCGGTTTAGAACATTTGGCAAGGCTGGTGTGCAAGCAGGCACATCAATGACGATTCCTGTCCAGCTGCATCAACCACAATCTTAATGTTCTTGCAACGTACAACATATATATTGAAGATTAGTAATGATTATATATATATATATATATATATATATATATATATATATAT
The DNA here is from genome assembly GCA_030141615.1 of Unio pictorum. Lineage (NCBI taxonomy): Eukaryota > Metazoa > Mollusca > Bivalvia > Unionida > Unionidae > Unio > Unio pictorum. Next base: position 4,666,693 of record JARLTB010000316.1, read on the forward strand.
ATATATATATATATATATATACTCTCAATACAACTATATCGTCGACACACTCCTCAAACGTAGAGGTATACCTTGTTTCTTGTTCCATTGTAACAACTTAAATGAAAGAAGTGCTGTATGACGTGTTTTTACTAATACACAACAATACGTACTAATACACGCTAATGCATACTAATGCATACTAAGGAAAAATACGCAAAATTGTCTGGCGTTTATTGACGAGTTCTGATCGATATTATACTCCCTAGCATGCTTTACAAGACTGTTTCCATTAGTGGTAACATTAACTGTCACTTTTCCTTCGATAAATTCCTTGGATACTGATAATCGCTTTAATTTCCAAAACGTGTTTGTTTGCAGGTCAGTCCGACAGTTCATTTGTGCTTCCAAAGTATGCAATAGAAGCAGATAATTATATCGAATATGTAATAACCACACGAATTATATATATATATATATATATATATATATATATATATATATATATATATATATGTTTGTGTGTGTGTGTGTGTGTGCATTTTTCAGGATATTGCTGGATGATACTAGTATTATTTTGTTATATATATATATATATATATATATATATATATATATATATATATATATATATATATATACTATAATATGCATTAACATTCAAGTTTGAGAATTTAAATTAGTGTTGTAAGGAGATTTGATCCCATGGTCGTCGGGTAAATGACACCCATCGCCTGAAGTGTAAGTACTAGCGTAAAGTGTAAGTACTGGCCTGAAGTGTAAGTACTGGCCTGAAGTGTAAGTATTGGCCTGTAATGTAAGTACTCTCTTTATAGACTTAGGTATTTTTAGAAAAGTAGTTCTCCTAACAGTTCATACCGAAATGAACGCAATTCATTTTGATCACGTGGTAACATTCTGACCAATCGAAACATTACTTTCCTCTACCAGCTACTTCGATTGCAATTATTTACAATTTGCTACCAAAAAAGAACTTCCCTATGTAATATTTCGTTTATGCGTTCAAATTATTCACCAAATCCGTTGACAAAGCTTTGTCAAAATGCTATACCCCACCTTTCACAGATAATAATACGAATATGGAAATGTCACTGATATAATTGTGTCTCAGAGAAAAATTAAAGTATACACTTGAATGTATTTGTTGAAAGTCTCTCCCCCTGTAATTGTGTAAGTAAACAAAGGCAAATTTTAAAAGCTCAACAATTACAGCAGACTCCATCTTAAGTGTTAAAATCATTCCGAGAGCGAAAAATATGAAGCACATACCACATTTGATGGCTAAAAGTCATTATTGTAAGCATCTACTATCCAATCTCTTATGTTTTCTTATATCCCATCTTTAATATATTCTCATATCCCATCTATCATATTTTCTTATATACCATCTATCATATTTTCTCATATACCATTTGTCATATTTTCTTATATCCCATCTTTCAGATTTTCTTATATCCCGTCTTTAATATATTCTCATATCCCATCTATCATATTTTCTTATATACCATCTATCATATTTTCTCATATACCATTTGTCATATTTTCTTATATCCCATCTATCAGATTTTCTTATATCCCATCTGTCAGATTTTCTTATATCCCATCTATCAGATTTTCTTATATCCCATCTGTCAGATTTTCTTATATACCATCTGTCATATTTTTTCATATACCATTTGTCATATTTTCTTATATACCATCTATCAGATTTTCTTATATCCCATCTGTCAGATTTTCTTATATCCCATCTGTCTTATTTTCTTTATTTAAGGCTGGGTGGGGTGCATTGCTTTTATCGATTTTGTTTTGCTCTTCATAATTTTGCACGATGCCGAGTAAAATAAGTTTATGTTTACATTTAATGGTCAGAATTTACAGTAAATGGCGGTAGCGATGTATCAAATTTACTTTCATTACCCGTCTGCAACTACCAGGTAGATCATGAATATGTGAGATGCAAACATTCCATCTAATTGTCAAATGTTGAAAAAAAAAATTATTATCTACTGCAATGAATTTGACAATAAGCTGCAAGAAATGATAAAGCACGACTTCTTGTCAACATTAATAACATAAACCTACTGTAAGCCTGTATTTCGCTGAATCATATACGTGCTGAGATAGGCTTTTCTCCCTTTAGGCTTTTCTATTTTACTTTGATGGCGAATACAATTAATCAAAGTTGCAATTTGTAAGTGTTATATCTTTATTGCTAGAATCTTCTCCACATTATTGCCGAAACGTTGCAGGGACAAGTTTCAGAAAATCTAAGAAAACATAGTTGAATAGTTGAGAGGAAGATTATTGACATGACGTGCACAAACCAAATTCTTTCATATTCAGGAAACATAGATCTTACCCAGGCAAGCCCGTATATTTGAACTGGACATGCGAACACGTAATATTGTACTTCTCTCTCTCTCTCTCTCTCTCTCTCTCTCTCTCTCTCTCTCTCTCTCTCTCTCTCTCTCTCTCTCTCTCTCTCACACACACACGTTGACATCTGTCATGTAACTTGGTATGAACATTCTCTTTATTTTGGCAGCCATTTTATTGATGCCTCGTTTTGTTCTAAAGATTATTTAATATATTTGAAAAATATATTGTACTGTTGTTATGAGAACAGTTACAGCTGCCTCCAATATCATATGAATGCCCATGTTTGTTTTAGAAACATAATTCTCGTCCGATCCGTAGATATCTGTTAGACATGGATATTGTCTAGTTATGTTCGTTTAAAATGTACGTTGAAAGTCAGTGAGAACGTTATGTTTTCATCGTACGAAAAGGGTAATTTCGTTATCAATCTTTCAATGTATGGTTTGTTCTCATACCTTTGTTTTCACGGGAGGAAGAAATGGGAATGGCAGAGTTACTGAATAAACACAACACAGCATAAAAGTTCTATTGTTCACTCATATATCCACGGTTCAAGCACGTTTGTTTGCTTATGAATATTGAACTGATCCATGAATATATTTATTACCTACAGCAGTTCGAGTAATTTGTGACCACCCTATATACTCCCTTATAAGTCGAATCCAAATTCAAACTGCAAGGAGTCAATTCTGCTGTCTCGCAATGCGCATGTAGATATGGGTCAATGCGGTTTGTTAGTAGTGACCAGTAGAATATGTATCATAGTGACCAGTAGAATATTTATCATAGTGACCAGTAGAATACTTATCATAGTGACCAGTAGAATACGTATCATAGACCCTAATATGCTGGTGCACAATGAGCCGGCATGTCAGGATATATATGATAACTGATTATTACACCCAATAGGGAAATATTGAAACAAATCATGCTTCTGTAGTACTTTCTTGAACTAAGTATTTTATTGCATCAAATCTCGATAGGGATCAGTCTTTTGGCCCATGGTATGTTGATCAAGTTGAGTGCTCTTGGTTCTCTTTGTTGTTTTTTTAAATTTATACCCAGAGGGTAAGTCAAAGTTTGATTTCCCGTGAGAATCAATGTTTCACATGTAAGCTTAGATATTGGGCCTCGAATTGAGTCTATTTAACGAGATGAGTCAATAATGACAAGTCGGTAATACAAATGTAAATTAACACGTGATTCACACGTTAAATGTGAAATCGATTAAAGTTCAAATGTCAATGAAAACGTCAAAATTGACGCCCATCAAAATTACATTTTGTTGTGTTATATAATGTTACCGAAGTTTCTTATCGGAATATGTCAATACTCTCGTTTGATCATTGGTTGTTGTAACTAATGAATAACCTAATGAATTAAAATTAAATCTAATTAACTTTTTAATAATGTATCAGATTAAAGACTTCATCATCAGACAATACGTCTGTTCAGAATGTGTGTATTTAGGCAGGTAGGTATACAAATAGGCGTACTATGTGGGTATGCTTTCAGTGCTTTCTATTTGTTTAACATTCTTGCTTAGTTTCCTTCTGCATTTCTTTTATCGCATTTGTTTTAATAATCTTTGTGATTTAGTGAAGAGACAGCAGTCATCAAAGGAAACTATAGTTGCATCCTCCTTCGGTTTTATAGTAAAGCCATGGACACAGTAGAGGTGATCTCGAATGTCTGTCTTATTCGTGCCAGAATATTGCAGATTTTGCAAGGGTTGCCTAAACAAGGAGGAGTAAGATCTGACCATGATAAAATAGGTCAAGGTTTAAATCTTGTTATAATCAAATACCTAGATATAGGAAATGATGAATATGGGTCAATGTTTAAGTCATGTTATAATCCAATAACTGGATATATGACATCATGAAAATAGGTCAAGGTTTAAGTCATGTTATAATTAATGCCTATATATTGGACATGATCAATATAGGTCAAGGTTTAAGTCATATTATAATTAATGCCTAGGTATAGAACATGATGAAAAAAGGTCAAGGTTTAAGTCTTGTTATAATTAATGCCTAGATATAGAACATGATGAAAATAGGTCAAGGTTTAAGTCTTGTTATATTTAATACCTAGATATAGAACATGATGAAAATAGGTCAAGGTTTAATACTTGTTATAATTAATATCTATATATAGGACATGATGAAAATAGGTCAAGGTTTAAGTCATGTTATAATTAATGCCTAGATATAGAACATGATGAAAATAGGTCAAGGTTTAATACTTGTTATAATTAATACCTAGATATAGGACATGATCAATATAGGTCAAGGTTTAAGTCATGTTATAATTAATACCTAGATATAGGACATGATGAAAATAGGTCAAGGTTTAATACTGGTTATAATTAATACCTAGATATAGGCCATGTATGCGATTTGCCTTTGAATCCAATCTTTATCAAGGTTTCAAAAGGCATAATGTGCTTTGTGTGATGTAGTCGTGAGCCATTACAGCTATACAGCATGTGTGACCATAATGCATTGATCTTCATAAATAATTTATTATTTTAAATAATGCATTATTGTTTGTCTGCAGAAGAGCTGTTAAAAATTTGATGATAATTGACATTTCTAGACATTTCGCGACAACACCTTAATGGGTGTGAAATGTTGACACTTCAAGGATAGATTCTATCGGGCAGAAATTAAACGCATCCTATTCGAGATGTGTTTAGTAAAGAGTAACGTTGTAATTTAAAAAATACAAGTGATTAAAAATGATACCATTTTCAAGTTATCTTTATCTCTATAGAGTGTATACCTTTATAGGCCTACGTGATTTTATCTTACTTTTAAACAGCAATCAATTAATACGGTCCTGCACAAAAGTTGTTTTTTAGACAACATTATTTTTATATCGGATGGATAGTCATATCGATCAAGGTCTAACTGAATAAAAAATAAATTAAAAAAACGCTTTACTAAAAAACAAGATTTTCGTGATAAGATTAAATGATTATAGCTGGGTATTTATCGATTCGTAAATTTTACATAAGCTTTCAAAAGTAAATATAATCTGTAGAACTTTATGTTAACTTTTTGAGTGATTCTTTAATAATTTGCAAATCTATAACTAGCAAACAATGGTAATTTGATAATTCCAAATTGCTACCGTTGTGTCATGGTATAATCGAATTTCATCAGTAAAGAAATCTCTGTCAGGTAGCTCAAAGAATATTTTTAATTAGCTTCTTCACAGACAACACAAATACCATCTTTATCTGGCAAAATGTCAGAGTGGATTATACCAGAGATCTCAGGAATTTTTTGGGATACTGTTAAATTTAAAAAGAAACAAAAATGGTTGTTGCAGTTAAAACAGGCTATTCACTTATTCAACATTACACATGTGTACAAAGTGTTGTCATACCATAGGTGATTCTTAATTTCAACGAATTTCCATGTTCAAAAGCAAACTCGAGTCCATTTTTAGAGTTAATGAATTGTGATATAATGTTTGAAGACTGGCTTGTAAAGCCTGCATATGCTTTCAAAGGCCTAATAGGTGAGTGGCGGAGTGCAGAAAGGTCTGTGCAATTACACTGTTTACCCCTCTAATGGGCGATTTGAATCTGCAGTTGCAAATAATAATCGGAATCACAGTGGTAGTTGTGAGGGTTGTGGTGATCAGTAGCACGTGACCGTTGAAAAAGGTACTCATATCTTAAATATTGGAATCATTCAGGGGTAGACTATACCTATAATTCAATATATATATATATATATATATATATATATATATATATATATATATATATATATATATATATATATATATATATATATATACATAAATATATACATATATATATATATATACATATATATATATATATGTATATATATATATATATATATATATATATATACATATATATATATATATATATATATATATATATATATATATATATATATATATATATATATATATATATATATATATATATATATATATATATATATACATACATACATACATTGGGTATTAGTAGAAGTATTTTGATTATATACTGAAGTTATATTATATACTATTATTATTTTTTTCTTCCAGTATATACATGTTTTCTTGTTTCAAAATTAAACTTCCTCTTCTCCCCACTAGAATACCCGTTCCTGTGACGATAATATATAGTATATTATAACATATTTATTCGTAAACATATAAGATGTTTGTAGTATCTAATGCCGAGGAAATCTCTCTGAATAAAGGCATTAGTCTTTTCTAAAACGAAATAAGTCCACACACGTCTCTACTCAGATGCTGCTTACAACGTTATACTTTATACCTTGCTATATGGCACTAACATAGTTAATAATTAAAAACACAGTCTCTCCATTACACGAGAGGCTAATCATTTAACGAATGAGGATTTAAAATGAAACTTTTTAATCAAATATATTAATTGATGGGCCGTATTATCTACTATATTAGCTAAATATTACAATTAGGTTTGTTTACCTTAAAAGTATAAATGTATGAATTCATTACAATTTAAATTTTACTATTTTAATGGTGATAAAATCAAACAGCAAATTGGGGCTATACTTTTACACTTCGTTTTCTTGTATGACTGATGTTTTGTACTGTTATTATGTGAATGATTAAGAAATAAGTTAAATTCCACTAGATCTGAGGCTGCTATTGGTGGGAACACTTGATTTGCGATACGCACTTTCATTCTTCTTTTAATTAAAAAGAGACGAAACAAAAGATAAAAAGACGAAATTAAAAAAAGATTCTACAATCAAGGCCAACATGCCTTTAAAATGTGCACCTGCATATAATTGTAATTAGCCCATACATGTACCTAACTATACTGGTTATAAACCACTCCCATACTTTAACATAGTTGTACCATGTATAATACCCCATGATTTAACATAACCGTACCATGCATAATATATTCATATCGTAAGTTTTTGTAGCATGTGAAACAATTGATTTAGGTACTTCAAAACAAATCGTTAGAATAATTCCCATGCATATCAAAAGTTAGTGAATTTTGTTGCTATGGAAACATAATCTACTCTTGTGCGGGCTCGGTCCATGTGGGTATATGAGAAAGGTTGCCAGTAGGTTTTTGTGGGTCGATGGTTCTTTCATGGGTTTTCCGGATTTTTCCTCCACCATTTATACTGGCCGCCACGTATAGCCTGCTCTGAAAATTGCTACTACAATTACACAACATTGTATATACACAAACGCCTTTATTAACTTCTACTACATGTTTTGAAATGGAATGTTGTCTAGACATATTTTAAATGAAGCATTACGTAGTTTAAAACGTTGCTCAAACAACGCGTATGACCATGAATATAATTATGTTACTTCGGTTTAATATACTTCCATGTATGTATGTATGTATGTATGTATGTATGTATGTATGTATGTATGTATGTATGTATGTATGTATGTATGTATGTATGTATGTATGTATGTATGTATGTATGTATGTATGTATGTATGTACGTACGTACGTACGTACGTGTATGTATGTATGTATGTATGTATGTATGTATGTATGTATGTATGTATGTATGTATGTATGTATGTATGTATGTGTGTGTGTGTGTGTGTGTGTGTGTGTGTGTGTGTGTGCGTGCGTGCGTGCGTGCGTGCGTGCGTGCGTGCGTGCGTGCGTGTGTGTGTGTGTGGAGGGAGGGATATAGGTATGTAGGTATCATGTACACTTTGAAGGAAACGGCAGATTCCCAGGCAATGAAGCGTCGTACTCATTATCCAAAAAGTTGCCGATTCGATATCCTCTCTGGCCAGCCAGGCCGACTACCTCGGTATGAACTTGATAAAAGCACTAGCTCCCATTTACAGCCAATATCCACCACCACCCCAACCCTCTAAAACCAAATACAACCCCGGAGTTTATTCGTTAATAGCAGATGGTAAATACATGCTTATTTGATACAATATATTGCCCCACTCTGGGAAACTCGAGTTTATTTTCGTAACTCGTTAACAAGAACAAAATAAACACCTATATGCTAGGTATGTAGCAATACTTTAAAAGGTAAGTATCGTAAATTATGTTTACAAGTAACTTTATCTGTGACTGTTTGAAATTGATTTATAGAACTGGAACAATACAGCAGTAGTGCAGGCAGTAGTAGTAGTAGTAATAATAATAATAATAATAATAATAATAATAATAATAATAATAATAATAATAATAATAATAATAATAAAAGTACTACTAGTGGTAGTAATAGTAGTCGTCAGTCTGGGATTTAAAAACAAAACTTTATCTACATTATTCACATTATGTTCCCTTCTCCTACGCCCCTCCCAATGTGAAAAAAAGAATTAAGATGTTTTGGAAAATATTTAATATATATATATATATATGTACACACACACACACACACGCATATATATATATATATATATATATATATATATATATATATATATATATATATATATATATATATATACACATATACACACACACACACACATATATATATATATATATATATATATATATATATATATATATATATATATATATATATATATATATATTCACTTATATTGTGTTCCAAATGCGAAAGAAGAGCAGTATCTATATGAGAAGCGCTGAACCATGTTTTCCCATCTACACCGCGTCTATATAAAGTTAATGAATTGTGAGATAATGTCTTCGTGGTTCAGTTATCTTAAAAAAATATAATATTTTGAGATTACCGTAATTATGCTACATTATGCGTCATCATAGTAAACAATGTTTCATACAATTTTGCATTACAAGGTTTCTTTTGTCTACAAATAGTGCAAACGTTGAATTTTGTAAAACTAGCTATAAACCTGATTTAATTACTCTGCTGAACAATCTGACAGCAACAGTCAAAAAGTAAAAATGTATTTTATTCCTGGTATCACGGTACCAATAGTTTTTCCATATACCTCAATTATAATGTTTTAAAAAGTACAATTCACTTAAAATACAGAACTTAACACAAGAGAGGCATGAGTCAATCTTATTATAACGTAAAAACTTTAAACACTTTACACTGTCTGCAGATACACGAGATTACTAACCCTCAGTCCACACACAAAGGTCAACATACCCAGCCTCTTTGTCATACAAAGAGAAAGCTTCCCTCCTTTGTGTAGTGAATATAATTGATGCAATAAGCCAATCTGACACCAAATATAGTAGATCACAGTTTCTAAGTGGTTATGTTGGATTTGATGTGAAATTTAGGGAATAAAATACAGAAACATGCCAAAGAAAAATACGTATTTTGAGTCCAGTGCAGTTGAAAAATGGATAAAAGTGTGTATCTAAATGAGAGATTTAGCTTATGATAATGGAATTAAAGGAGACAAAAGCCGCAATGAGAAAAATAAGAAGTGAGAGCTTGATGACATTATCTTAGACAGTATAGGGAGGCAGTGGACCATAGGTGCAAGGACAGTTCAAAGGCACATGTGCTATAACATCCCTTACAGACACCACAATTTCAGTGAAGTGGTGCTCATTTGCATATAATAAACAAGGGTGAAGAATGTAGATAATATTGATATGTGTAATTTATTTTTCTTCTAATTAAGAAATTAACAATAATGAGCTTAAGTTAGACAGAAAAATACTTAAACCAAGAAAACAAACATACTTTATCAGTTTTTAAACTTATAAACTTTACTGTGAGAAATTATTAAATTACTTTTAGTTTTACTGCATCGTTACTGAGGACTAATATAATACTTCACAAATCTTCTCTTTATTTTCTTAACCAATCACTGAAAATGCGTCTTTATTTCTTGAAATGCTATGTTTGGTGAAGAGAGATAACTGAATGATAAACATATGATATGGTATTTCTATTTTTACCAATATATTATCCACATAATATAGATGAGTTCATGCATGTTATCTCATGCAAATTCCGCTTGGTTTGAATGTCATATCCACGTGGGGTTTTAACTGGCGTACTTCATTTTGTATGAACTGGGCACTGCATGGACAATTCGTATATAACATACAAAATTTCCACCCTGGAGGCCATCTTGAAAAAAAAATCTCCTTGTGACTACTTATCGTGGATATCCGTCTTGAAATAGAAGTTTTACTTTAACTAAATTGCAGAATGCAACTAGTCTTGAATGATAAAAAGTGCTATACGACCTTCACATTGACAACCAGTGCCCAACGCACATGATTAGTGGTGTAAGTGACCTTGAGCTTTTCATTTGAACACTTCCTGCAACGTTATGTCATTGGTCCTGAATAAAAGCTGCATTTTTTACCTCTGACCTCCACGATGTATATGCTTTCATAAACATGCTTCAAACACGGGCCTACGTGATATTAGTTTCAAGTCAAAGATCACACCTTACACTTTCCTTTCCAATTCATTGAGTCAACAAAGTGTGTTACA